>JAVDOI010000519.1:0-22180 GCA_032191485.1 Leptoclinus maculatus
GCTTAAACTCACTGACAGACTGACCGGATGTGGATCCATCACATTCATCTGTGAATCCAAGTCACCATGAAGAGCTCACACCTGCGATGTTTGGTGAGATTTATGTGAATCAATGTGAAGGACCACACTGGTACAAATAACATGAATTCAACCCTTCAGAGCGAGAGAATCCATGTGGACGGGTCAAACAAACACAGGACTTTCACCCAGGAGACCGCCATTCATGAATTGAATTTACGTTGACTACTTAGTACGTAACTTAATGTACGTAAAATACTTACTTTAACCCAAACCCCGAGTTTAGTTTCGTTGCCTAAACGTTTTTTGCTTTGTTTGCATTCACAACGTTAACCACATGGGAACGACAACATGGCTTTAAATGACACACAAAAAAACTTAAAAATGTGTAAACATATCACGCAAAATGACCTTAACAGTGGGCGTGGATGGGCATAAAGAAAAGTCACTGTTTTCAATGCTGTTTGAACTATTTTTAAAGCATCACAAGTCATGCCAGAGGGTGTAGATGTGACTCACAGTGACACAGATACCAGTACAAGTCTCAGTGTTATTATCTGAAGCTGAAATAGTATTCAGTAGAAATGTATTTGTACTCTGTGGTATTTCTACCTTCACTGAAAGAGTAACTAAACCCTCAAACCACTTTTTTTTTGGCTGAACACCAATGTATGTGTATTCATCAGTGGTGTTGATGGATTCAGATCGTCATCTTGACATTTTAGAGCAAAGCATTTGAATTATACATATTGTGTTATAAATAAACACAACGACTGGTTGAAACTCGGCTGTTGCAATTCAATCACATGGCTGAACAAATATGTCTGCCGTGGCTGAGTTGCTCTTCTGAGAACCATCTAGTTCGAAACGCCGGTTAGCATCATAGATAAGCTAACGGCTAGCGTTTAGCAGCAAGTAGCCAATCAGAGGCAGAGAGTAGGGGCGGGTCTTTCCCGCAAGGCATACTAGAATCGGGTACTGACAAAGAGTGTGTGAAGAGAAGTACCTTTTCAATTTACCTGTGAATTGCTAGTGCTAATGCCTAGCATTAATGCTAATCACTAGCATAAACGTATCCGGGCCCTGCATGTAAACTCATATATACCGTAGTTTGTCACCATAACAGAATAGTATTAAATGAACTAATTAAGTAAACTAAACAGTGCTGCAAAGACCAGCCAACAGCAAACAACAACAGTGTGTCGTTGTGTGCAGGATGATCTGACCAGAGGTGATTTATTATAAAGTCTAATAGCAGAATGTTCTCCTGTATCTGTGCTTGTGACAGCGGAGCTGGATCAGTCTGTCCCTGCAGTAGCTGGTGCAGTAGGTGGTCCTGGTGATCCAATATGGTAATAGTTTCTTCAGAGTCCTCCTCTCCACCATCGTTTCCAGATTGTCTTGTTTGCAGCCAATGATGGAGCCGGCCTTCTTAACCAGTTTATTAAGTCATCAGCATCAATTAGCATGCTAGCAATTAGCATTAGGGATTAGAAATTGATTAGCATAAGCTAATGGTAACAGCTATCATGGTGCGTTAAATAACAGTAAAGTCTGGCTATGTATTAAAGTAGCATAGACCAAACCACGTGGAGCTTTGTTAGGTTCTGTCTCTGTAGCATGAAATCATGGTGGAAGGGTTTTTTAAGTTTTTTAAGGCAGAAGCACTTCAACCAAAACTCTGGGGTTTAGTTTCTCTTTTACCAAAAGATCTGAGTACTTACTGGCTTCTTACAAATTCGGACTGAACGCTTTTTTTTTCTACACTATGATGATTTAAAACCAAATGTGGGGCTTTTTTTATTTTGTTCTGATCTTAAAGGATTATTCCAGTTTATTACAATTTGGGATTTACATTCGTAGCTCTGACCTTCATTTCTAGTTATGATAATGTTGTACTCACCAAAGTAATTGGTTTGTTCTGAGAACACGGCCATCAGCAAAATCCAGTGAAACACGAGCAGTCGGACTATAAATAAACGAGTTTGTCGGTTATCTTTCTTGTTGTAATTGTGCTCTTCTGTCTCCTTTTCTTTTCTATCCTTCCTCCAACAAGTCATGACCCTGCAGTTTGGTCCACCAGCCAATGGGCATCTAGGTGTGAGGTCGTGGTGTAATGAACCAATGAGGGTGAGCCAAAGTTCAGCCAGGTCACCGAGGCCAGACGGACTCTCTGCTACTGATGACCTGTGGTGTGTGTGTGTGTGTGTGTGTGTGTGTGTGTGTGTGAGTGTGTGTGTGTGTCTGTGTGTGCATGTGGCTGCCTGCCATACCTGCGGTGTCCCTCTTGACGAGTGTGTGCGACTGTGTCCGTGTGTTGTGAAACAAATGGAGAGTGTGTCCTCTGGCACGGTGTCCGTCTGTGCGAGCGGCTTAATGAGCTGCTAGCTGGCAGCCAATCACGGCCACCGGCAACCTCCGAGGTCACACCGTGGCGTCGTGTGTAAACAGTGCGGTCGGGTCCGCCTACATTTGACGCACACCTGACAAGGCACACACACATACACACACACACACTTAGTGGTGAGGTCACGGCGGTTAACGCAGTTTTAAACACACACACACACGCAGATGCTTACATGAGTCTATGCAGACGGGATGCAGTCACACACACACACACACACACACACACACACACACACACACACACACACACACACACACACACACACTCAGACACACACACACTCACACACACACACACACACACACACACACACAGACACACATACACACACACACACACTCACACACACACACACACACACACACACACACACACTCAGACACACACACACTCACACACACACACACACACACACACAGACACACATACACACACACACACACTCACACACACACACACACTCACACACACACACACACACACACACACACACAGACACACACACACACACACACTCAGACACACACACACACACACACACACACACACACACACACACACACACTCAGACACACCTTGCTGACTCACCACTGTTTATGTTTATGTGTGTGTGAGATGTCATCACTTTCACCTGAGGGGAGACACGATCTGATTCCCCTGAAAATGACTCAGTATGAGCTGAACGTGCACTTACAACACACACACACAAACACACACACACACACACACACACACACACACACACACACACACACACACACCCTGTTCTGTGTCTCATCTGACTAACATTTGTTTTCATATAGCTCACACATTCCTGCAAAATAAAGCATAATTATCTGAAGTTTCAACAGCAATTTGAGCAGCAGTGTGAAACAAAGACCCACAAAGCGACAAAGAGCAGAAAAAAATATAACAAATATATAATAACAAATGTTTTTTTGACCAGGTTTTCACACCAGAACTGACAATAAGCAGGAAGTTGATTTGTATACAGCCTATCGAGATTAATAGTGACGTGAATAATTCATTTTAAAATCATTAAAAAAACTGCTGCTATGTAGTTTAATCTGAATCACAGAGTAAACAGATGTTTATTTACTTCCCTTGAAACTCAACGGAGTTGAAATTACACTTTGGTATTTACTAGTGTTAGTTTCCCCCAAAGAAGCGTTGTCAGTATTTACATGAAGGTTTGTTTGGTATCGTGTTTCTTGGTCCTTCAGGTAGTTCAGCAGCCAGTAGCAGGCCGGTCAGGTTCTTTAGGGGAAGAATACGCAGGTGTCATCAGCATACAGTCGTAAAAAAACGTTAGCAATTTAGTTTCTTTGGTCTGACTGTAAACCACGCTAAAAAAAGTTTAATTTGAAATATGAACTAACTCTTTTGTTCTTCAATTACAAGGAAAAACACATCTTGTGAATAGAAAGTCTGAAGGACTTTCTTTAGTTCATCATTTCTTGGACAAGCTTTCGTTTGAACCCAACGTCGTCATTTTTAGCTCCGTCTGCCTCTTATTGTGACAGATTGTGTCAATATCATCCGTCTGTCCCTACGGGGAAGTGAATCTCCCTCACTCGGTTTGTTTCACTCTCTGGAGGAAACCCAGATGACCACCCCACCAACAACACACACACACACACACACACACGCACACACAGTGTTGTCATGTGGTTAGAGTGTGTTTGTATGGGCAGAGCTGGTGGTTTGGTCTCCCTGTTGTTTGCTGTGGGGGTGTTGTGGCTCCATGGGCGGCCTCGTCTAACCCCCTACGCTTTGTCCTCAGTCCGCCCTCTGTCACAGGACACACCCATGTGCACTTTATTCTGGACACACATTAGCAAGTTAAATTCTCAGACACCAAGACGACTAGAAAAAACCCCATTCTGGCTTTGCTTTGGACACCAGCTGAGAAGCTGCAGGGGTTTGACTGCAGGGAGCCGGCGTGTTCTTCATTTCAAATCTGCACCTTTGCATTTCTATGTTTGTCACACTACCCTGAACTTTATCCGTTACCACTGCATACCTAACCCCAACCCTTACCGTACACTTGTGCTGTTCTTAAGTCTTTTGGGACAAGTGCAAGTCAAGTTTTGAGTATTGTCAAGTCATGTTCTAAGTTGCTAAATGCATAAATGGTATGTAGTCATTTTGCTTCACAAGGCCTCATTTTGTGCTGCTTTGAACACAGTCGTATTAATAAAGCTTCCTAGTAGAAAGAGTTGCTCCTTGTGACAAGATTTGTTTGTAACTTGGCGTGCGATCACATGACTGTCACAAATATTCACTGATAAAAACACTATTGTCATGTATGAGGATTATACAAAGAAGGACACTCATTTTGAACGCTTTAGAAACAGGAGGTCATAGTAAACATTTATCAGCCAAATCAAATAGTTTACAGGATGTTCAACCTTTGTTTCTTTATAACACATTTATTACTTGACTTCTTTCTTTACAGGGTTTGTATGAAGGTGATGAAGTAGTTCATGAATATGAGTCGAATGCCAATGACACTGTTACTTTGTAAACATTTAAAATGACAAAAACATTCTCATTATGTACAACTTTAACTGCTATGCACCAGTCCACCTCTAGCCTCATCACACTGATCAGTGGATCATGAAAGATTAAATAATAAAATGATAATAAACTATCAGCATGTGAAGTTACCGCTCAAGCAGGCCTGTGATTTCAAACATTTTGTAGGTCACTTTTAATGTATGGTTTACAATTAATTGTAGATGAGAGATGTTCATAAATATTATTCATAATTACATCCTGTCTGAATAGAAAATTATAGGATTATGCCGATTGATTTCACTGACCATTCTATGGGACTCTGACACACTGGCCATGTATCTAAAAGAAAAACTCTGCGGCGATGTAACCTGTCAAAAGACAGACTCTGCTTCAAGTCGGTTTAGCTCCTTCAAAATGACCGCCGAGTGCAATGAGGTCGGCGTAATGTATGAGCCACAGCTTTGTCCAGAAGGGACTTTTGTACGGCGTTTCTATGAAGCCCGCAAGGCTGCGGCTGTGGGGTCACTGGGTGTAAAAACACCTGGTGCTGGAAGGAACACGCCTGAGGCTGGGACATCCGCTGCCATGCAGATCTGATCGTGAAACATGAGTATTAGAGTCGTGTCTTATAACTCGCGTGGCTTGCGCCTGGGACAGAGCGACGCATTGTTATTGATGGAGAGCGCTCATATCTTTTAGCCAAACAAGACCTGGATAAACTTAACTTGATTTTCATGGGGCAGGGCAATCCACAACAGATCTAAGGGGGGGGGGGGGGGGTCCACTGATCAGTGTGATGAGGCTAGAGGTGGACTGGTGCATAGCAATTACAGTTGTACATAATGAGAATGTTTTTGAATCAAAACGAGGATGAATACCTTCATAGGCTCGCTGTTATAAGTTCTTTTATCATAGAAAGTGCATATACAAGTATATTTGTTGTGGGGGATATGATCGCTGATATCTCAGATAATAACTCCCTGTTTGGTCAACACCTCATGCAATTTTGTCAAGATAGCAAGTTGGTTCTCTCCAGCAAAGTGCTGTTACCAGTTTATAGCTACACATATAGCAGTGAAGCATGGCAGACTACCTCTGGATCACTGTATATGTACAGCTGATGCTCATGACTGTCTCCAGGATGTGGTTCCTGTACGAGCTACAACAGATCACATACCTGTCTCTGTGACATACCTGAGTTGACCAGTAATGATAACCATGAACACAACTTTAAAGTAGATTGGTCAAAGCTCACAGAAGATGATTTCTTGCGTTACAACTCACAAACCGATAAGAGCCTAAGTAATATTGAAATACCACTTGATGCAATCCTGTGTGGCAACATTAACTGTAAAAACCAAAACCACAACAGTGATCTATGCATAATGTATGATACAATCGTGAATTGTCTAAATAATGTCAGTGAATCATTCTGCAAAAGAAGGGCTAAACAACATAATCTTAGGCCAGGATGGAATGAATATGTGTCTGAACTCCATCTAGAGGCTAAAGAAGCTTTTAAAAACTGGGTTTTATCAGGAAAAGCAAGACATGGTCCAGAGTGTGAACACAAGAAACACACAAATGCTAGATTTAAATCTGTGCTTTATTAAAAGAAATGAACAGGCCATGAGGGCAAACTCCATGGCCAGAAAGCTTCAGGAGAACAATGTCTCTGAATTCTGGAGAGAAGTTGAGGTTTCCAGTAACACTAAGATGCCCCCCCCCCCCCATCCAACAGTGATGGGGCCGCTGGTTCAGACAGTAATGCAGATCTGTGGAGTAAACATTAGAGGGATATTTTCAACAGTGTGAAGAGTGATGACTTTAATATTGGTGATGTTCCTAATGATGCTGGTGTGTGTATTAGACCTGATGAAGTGTTGTGTGCCATTGAGAAATTGGCATTGAACAAAGCATGTGGCCTTGACCAAATAACAGCAGAAGTCAACTCAAGTCTCAAGACTTCCGTGAATCAGATCTGATGAGAGACGGAGTCTGAAAGTGAACCTTTTACCGCTCAAACATTCCTCTGAACATGTGAAAAACACACACACTTACCTCACTTTCCAAAAATGTCCAAACTCGAATCATCAGGTCCTCCCTGACTCATTCAAAGTCTTTCTTTGCTCCATATTTGTCATCATTGGAGCTCGTCACACAATAGCTTGGTAGTCAAGTTCCTGTTATGATCTGCAGATGAAACACTTTTCTCTTACGGCTTTCTTGCTCCATTTCTGCACGTTGTTGGATGCCATTTCTTTTTATCTGTCTATATAATGACCACACTTCATCATGAATATGTTTTTTTTTGTGCACAGGGAAATGAACTTCCCTCCACTGGGAGCTCAGATCACAGGGTCTGCTCCGGGTTTTGACCGGGCCCTCGTGCTTGGTCTGAAAATACTTGAAGAGAGTTTATTTGCTCTTGGATCCCAAGTTGTTCATTAACCCTGATTCCAGTCCTTGGAAACAAAGCTGGAGTGGCATTGGAGCCAGCAGATCCCTCAGGACGGCGGAAAGTATTTTAAGAACAAGTGTATTTGTCCCAGGGCTCTTGGTTACGGTAACTAGGCATGAGCTCATTTCCAGATACCCAGCGAGGGTTTTACAGAAGTGAAACGAGAAGTGCATGCTCTTCTCCTCGTCCTTTTGTTGGCGGAGAAGTGCTAAGTGCCTCCTATATTCCCTCTTTTCTTTTGCATCATGCTGCTCTGCACTTGTCCTTCACATGAAAACTGGAAGGAAGCAACATAGAAAGAGGAATCGGCCTTTTCTTTCTAACCAGAAGTGTATATTTGTCGCTGGTTTCTCGCGGGGTGTGGTGTAACGGGGCACCCGCGTTGCCACATCTTGCATGTACTCACATCCTCAAAACACACGCACACTTTTCCTGACGGTCTCTTATGCAGAAGTCTCACCATTGAAAATATTGTGGCTAAATAACCGAAAATAACCTCAATTCATGAGAAGCCCCACAGGAGAACGGACTCACCAGACTCTGTGAACAGTAGCTGGGGTCGAGATGAGCTTCTTGGTTTAGGTACCGAAAACCAAAATCAGGTTTTGCATTTCCTTTGGCGAGCATGGCCGCCTGCTAATGCTAGCGCTTGAATGTAGGTAACGAGAGATCCTGCGGGCACGGTCGGGAGGGAAATCCTTCTGCACTAGTGGCACTACACTAAACTACGCTACGCTACAAAGCTAAGCTAAGCTAAGCTAAAGGCCTCCAGCCCCCTTCAGATTGTTCCGTCACTGTCAGTGCCGTGAAATATTCGGTTAACGCGACCTCTGCTGCACTTATCCCTGCATCCAGGTTCCAACATCTGTATGGAGCCTCCCAGCAGAGTAAAGCTGCTATAAAAGCAGATTAATGCTCATAGTTTAAGAATGAATATGGCCGTTGATTACTGCATCTTCATCAGTCAGATATTTCTGCATATATTTCTATATCCTCCCCATCGCTCACTCTTTGGTCTCGTTCTGATTCCCACCTCACACTCTCCCTCTGTAATGACCCCGATCTCTCCCCCGTCACTCTCTAATCCCGTGCTGTCCTCGCTGGCCCGGTGCTTATTATGCTGTCGGTCCCTCTCCTTGTAGGACGCGTGTGTGTGTGTGTGTGTGTGTGTGTGTGTGCATGTGGTGTCCCATTTTCAGTGTGTGTGTGTGTTTTCTCTCAGATTAAAGAGCGCTCAGTGCTGATTCAGCGCGTCCAGTCGGGTTAAACCATCAACGGTCGAGTCACACGCTATTAAACACATGAATTTACATCCAGAGAGTGCAGACAAAACATGTACATGTAGATGTGTGTGTGTGTGTGTGTGTGTGTGTGTGTGTGTGTGTGTGTGTGTGTGTGTGTGTGTGTGTGTGTGTGTGTGTGTGTGTGTGTGTGTGTGTGTGTGTGTGTGTGTGGTTTTGAATGTGAAGTTACACAAAGTCAAACTGCACTTGATGAATTAGGTCGTGTGCTGTGTGTTTATATTTTGTCTGTGTACTTGTTTGTATGAATACTGTACTGTATGCTGTATGTGCATGTGTGTGTGCGTGTGTGTGTGTGTGTGTGTGTGTGTGTGTGTGTGTGTGTGTGTGTGTGTGTGTGTGTGTGTGTGTGCCTGCATATCATCAGTGGAAACTGTGACAGTGGAGGTTTTTCCACCGCCTTGGAGGCTTTATCTGATGTAAGAAGCCAGCTGTATTTTTCATTACAGACGCTCTACTGCACAAACCAGGCTGCTCTCATCCAGCATTCGTAGTTATTCCTACAAATAACAATGCGTAGAAATCCCACAAAAAATGTTTTGTATGTTATCCACGTAGTCGTGAACCAGGAAGTGTAAAGACCGCTGACGCACACACCGGGTTGGATGAGTCCAACAGGAGACTGGAGCTCTGGAAACATAATGCGGCTGCACGGAAATGTAAAAACAAAAGAAGCTCCTAGAATTATTGTTAAATGTTAGCTTATTTATCTCACAGTTGTTGTTTTTGGACGAGGGGCGGAGTCGTGCTTTACTCTGACACTCACATTAATTAATTCATTGTCTTTTTCTCACAAGATAATTAGAAATAACTGATAAGAGTATTGATGAGAGTACTAGTACAAAGAGAATCAAACGCCTCACTATACGAAGAGATATCAGGTCCTTCTCCCTCTCAGCTGTTTATCTCTCCGTCTCTCCCTCGATGACGGCTGAAAAAATACGACGACAGGCTTTTGAAAAAGTCACGAGTCAACACTCAACATCCTCTCTTTCTTTTCTTTCTGTTTATCTGGTTGTTGACAATGGAGAGTTTTTCTGTGAGCGAGTGACTTAAGACTCAAAGAATGTGTGTGTGTGTGTGTGTGTGTGTGTGTGTGTGTGTGTGTGTGTGTGTGTGTGTGTGTGTGTGTGTGTGTGTGTGTGTGTGTGTGTGTGTGTGTGTGTGTGTGTGTGTGTGTGTGTGTGTGTGTGTGTGTGTGTGTCTCTGTACTGTCACAGGCTGTCAGAGGGACGGAGACGAGTCTGACAGCCGGACTGTATTTCAGTCTCCCATTGTGACCACGTTTAGGGTCACGGACCTGGTGAGACTGCTGAGGAGACGAGAGGGAGACAAAGAAAGGCTACTCTGGATTCAGAATGTCCTATTTTATATTTAATTTTCTTCATCAATATAAATAATCTTCCATGAAGTGAAAACACGCTGGGAAAGAGTTAAAGATTCAAGACGCAAACACAGACAACTCCCAGAACGAAGAAGTCTGTGGTAGAGACCTGTCAATCACAGTAGCCCCGCCCCTAAAGCATCCCCTGCTTTATGGTCTGTTTGACTCTAAATGGACCATAATGTACTAAATGAACATCATGCTGTATTGAAGAAGACTTGAAACTAGAGATTGAGACCATAAACTCATGTTTACAATGTTTACTGAGGTAATAAATCAAGAGAGAAGTAGAGTCATTTTCTCATAGACTTCTATAGAACCAGAGGAGTCGCCCCCTGGTGGACACTAGAGAGAATGCAGCTTTAACACATGAAGGAACGACTTCACTCTTCAGAACCGTAGGTTGCCTCCTCATTAAGAGTTGTTCTCTCCAACATGAACTCTCATTTTACCTCTGTTTCAGTCTCAAACTGATATGTTGGTCTTCAGCTTTTAAATGTTTCTTTTTGCGGCATTTCTACCTTTTTTTGGAGAGTGAACTTGGCCGACAGGAAACACAGCGAATACGCTAAACAGACAAGACAAATAACAGTTCCATTGTTTCTACGTTTCATATTTGTTGTGCTTATTTATGTTCATGTTTTATGTGATATTGTTTATTGTTCAGAGCATGTGATGCAACATAAGTGTTTGTGTGAAGGGACAATACAGTTTTCTCTCTTCTTTCAATTCTCTTCAACTAGTTTTAAGGTCAGAATGTGTTTTGCAGAGTTTTGCAGGTGAAATGAAGGCCTATTTGTTGCACATTGGCAGAGAGATAAATATATAAAGTTATATAAGTACGTCTCTCGTTAGATTACACAACATCATGCTTGTTTGACTTTCTCCAGATGCACAGAAGGAGAGAAAGAAATATGTTGTAGCATGTGCATGATAGTTCAATTTGCTGCCAGGATACATTAATACCTGCATGTAGCTGCAGTATGTTTGCACAGAGTGGGCATGTGTGAATGTGCACACGTGTGTGTTTTCCAGTGTTTTCCAGCTCCTGAGACAGGAAGTGCTACCTTAGCAACACGAGGAAAACACAGGAAGTACAAACTGCGTGCCTCGAATTCCAGCGGATTCTTACAGCAGAGAGAGAGAGAGAACAATGAGCAGCACTCAGTCTCACCGAAGAGACACAAATGTTCAAACTAGAGTCACAGATGGAGAGACACACACAAAAGGTCAATTATGAGGCTGTGGAAAGAAAAGACAATTATGGCGGATATGGGTGAATACACACATTTCTCCAGAAACAGTCATTAATGAAACAAATGCACAAATATACCAACGTGAAAATTCAGACCCTCAAACCCAGGTCAAAGTCAAACTCTTTCATGAACAATAGTGCATCATCAGCACAATGTCAAATCAAATAAAATAACTGTAAGAAATATTCAAAGAGGTTTTTATATGGATGGATTTGATTATGTAACAATAATTAGTAAGACAGATCATTGTGACATAAAGAAAGATTATGATTTTACATTATTTTAACTGTTCAAGAGGTAAAACTCAGGCAACTTTTTTTGTCTCCTGTCACATTTTTCTCTTTGTGGTCTTAATTTTCACTGTAATATAAAAATCCTGCTCCTCTATGGAAACAGAACAATCGCAATTTAGATTTCTTTAAAAATATATTGGGCCTCCCCATGTCTACGATAATATGTTTTATCTTTGGTGCATTTGCATTTCTACTTGTGGAAACGATGAATGAGGTCCAGTGTTCACACACCACATGACAGAGTGTGTTTGGATGATCACATTCTCTGAACGTCTTTGATGCACTAACTCCTGTTAAGGTAGGTCTGAACAGCGACGTTCACCTGACCGACATACTGACTGACTCCATAAGCTGCTCTGTTCCTCTTAAAGCCTTTCAGTGCTGCGTCCTCCTCCTCCTCCTCCTCCTCCTCCTCACTGTGGCCTTCTATCACCTCTCTCACCATTCTCCCATCTCTCCCTCCATCTTAGGTTTAGACAACAACACTACTTAGTTAGGTTTAGACAACTAAACTACTTAGTTAGGTTTAGACAACTAAACTACTTAGTTAGGTTTAGACAACTAAACTACTTAGTTAGGTTTAGACAACAACACTACTTAGTTAGGTTTAAGAAAAGATTGAGGTTTGGGTTTGAATAACTACAGAAGTACGGAAGTTACGTGACAAATAAATCAACGTTGACTTCTGTTTCACAAGAGGAAGAAACAACGGTCTGCTGGAGGAAAGATCGTTTTTTGTTTGACCCAACCACCCTGTTTGCTTTAGTGGTCTTTATACTTCCTGGTTCATGATAATGTGGATTATATACAAATAATTATGTGGAATGATGAGCCCAGCCGTTTCTCCCTTTACCTCCCTTTATCCTTCTACCTCACACTTTAAAACTCTTTGAAGCAAGTTTTGCTACTTGGTCCTCTATCTGTACCTGCATCCCTCTCTCTCCCCCGTCTCTCCCTCCCTCCCCTCGCTGTCTCTCCCAGTTCTGTCAGTGTGATCCATGGGGGCATTATCTTTCCATTATCTGTCCATCCCATAATCGTTTCCCTCACCTCGCCCGGCGTCTCTGGAGAATATTAATCAGCTCACAGACAAGTCTAATCACTGCTGTGAGGCTATAACTGGAGCTGCAGTCCATCAGGCAAGAACCACACACACACACACACACACACACACACACACACACACACACACACACAGGAAGTCTGTTACTCTCCCTTTTCACATAAATCACCAATACAAAGTTTAGCAGATTTGTGGTAGAAGTCAGGTTGAATCAAGTAAGAAAGCAGTCCAAACATGTGACCTTTGAAGATGAGGTCATACGTTACCATGGAGCCCACACTGTCACTAACTGCACCCCCTGAAGAAATATTATCTCATTTTGGAAAAACTAAAAAGTGGTTTCAGAGAGAAGCAGAAAGAAGAGTCTACAATATGTGTTTCAAGGATAAGTCAGGATGAAATGAAGGAACAACAATCATTAACATACATTTATAGCCTCAGTAGCTACCATAGCATAGAAGAGCTAAAGCTAGTTAACGACGTGCTAACCAGGCGGCAACCTCCGGTTCAGAAAAGTGAAGTCGATACTTCATGTGTTAAAGCTGCATTCTCTCTAGTGACCACCAGGGGGCGACTCCTCTGGTTCTATAGAAGTCTATAGAAAATGACTCTACTTCTCTCTTGATTTATTACCTCAGTAAACATTGTAAACATGAGTTTATGGTCTCAATCTCTAGTTTCAAGTCTTCTTCAATACAGCATGATGTTCATTTAGTACATTATGGTCCATTTAGAGTCAAACAGACCATAAAGCAGGGGATGCTTTAGGGGCGGGGCTACTGTGATTGACAGGTCTCTACTAGAGACGTATACGTTGTGTATATCACTAATACACAACGTTTAACCACCACAAGCTCCAGATCCACTAAACCAGCCTGAAACCATTGATGAGAGTCTACAGAGAAGATCTGGATGATGCTACGCAGTGATTGGACAATCTGCATTCGAGGGGTGGGACTTAGAGACAGGTCCATTGTAAGCTCAGTTCCCAGCTTTAACAGGCTTTGTCTCAATGAATGATGAACTACAACCAAATCACTGTCAGCTAAATACGAGGAAACAGGTCTCTGAATATTGAAAACAAACCAACTAGCCTGGATATCAAAATATTACATATATGTATATAACTTTTAGAGAAGCTGTTTGAAGGAATGAACGTTCACAAGGTCCAACAAGTCCTCCACCTCTGGAACACTTAAATAAAATGATTTTAGCTCCTGATGTTCCACTTTGACATATTTAAACGTGATGAACGACGTGTTAGGACATCGACCCGTCAAACACAGATTAAAAACAGATTATTAGGAATAATTTATTTTTCCTAATAAAGGCAAAAAACTGAACATTTGGTGAATGTGGTCACTGAGAGGAACACATCCTTTTGACTTCTGCAACAGCATCCTGTACGGCTCATCCACCAAAATCATCAACAAAACATCCAGAACTCAGCTGCCCGCCTGCTCTCCCACCGTTCTACTCTCTTCATCTGCTTTTGTGAATCGTTATTGCTTTTACTGTTTCTGTAAAGCCCTGATTTAAGACCATCTACATAAAACTGACTTGACAGCGCAGCAAGTCAAGAGACGTTTAGTCTCCCTGTGGTTCCAGGAGCATCTTCTCCTGCCGTTTTATTGTTTTTTATTTCAGTGACTTTTTTTGGAAAGGGTTTGTGAAGGCGTCCAATTTGCAGCAATGCATTCGACAATCCGTGTCCAGACACATTAAGGCTGCCCTGAAGGCCGACGGAGACGCTGAACACACAGACACAAGATAGGTACTAAAAGAAACGAGCTGAAACGAGCTGAAACGGCAAGGATGCATTTAAATTATAATCATCATGTATCATTTATTTCAAGGTGAAGACCATAGACTGTATATAAGAAGTTCACGGTGATGTCTGTCTTTAGTTTGTGGATGTTTTGAAGCCTCGAGTTCGGCGATTTCGCGGTCGCCATGTTTGTTTCTTTCTTAAACCGATAAACAGGAAGTGACCATATCTGGACTGAGGAGGAGTGACGTAGAGACGCCGTATACGTCTCTGGTAGAGACCTGTCAATCACTGTGTAGCCCCGCCCCTAAAGCAGTCATTTTCTCATAGACTTCTATACAACCAGAGGAGTCGCTCCCTGATAATGACATAACCGCAGAACCGCAGGTGAAGACAGATATTAGTGCTAAAGATTCTGAGTTTGTCTCCAATGTACTGTCTTTGACATCTTATCTCTCTGAATCCATCTCGACATCGAGACACTTTCATCACATACATTCTTCTGCAGCACATTTTAATCCGAAGAAGGGCAAAAGATGAAAGAATACTTCCCCCAACAGACCTCTTTTCTTCCAGAATAATCTTGATTATGAATGGCTGCCCTCAGGAGGAGGAGGAGAGAAGAGGAGGAGAGAAAGGGAGGAGAGAAAGGGAGGGATGAAAAGAAGAGAAGAGTGGAAGATCAGAGGCTGAGGAATGTTGAGAAACACTAAACACATGAAACTATGAACGGCCACATGCATCTGCACACATGTGGCCGTAAACAGGCAGGAAACGAGCGATGCAATTATATACATGATGTACATGGAGCTGGACACACACACACACACACACACACACACACACACACACACACACACCTTTAAACAGGTTAAAAAGGACGAGTTAACGAGGAGAGCAGCGTGAAGTGGGATGTTGTGGAAAGATAAGGGATGAGGGGTTAAGTGAGGAAGTATTTGAGTGTGTGTGTGTGCGTGTGTGTGTGTGTGTGTGTGTGTGTGTGTGTGTGTGTGTGTGTGTGTGTGTGTGTGTGTGTAGAGAGAGAGAGAGGCTATAAATCCCAAGGGGGAAGGCAGCAGACACAGCTGTTTCTCACTCGTCCAGATGTCAGCAGAGAAAGAGAGAGATGGAGGAACATGGAGAGAGACATGCAGAGACCTATACTGTACACATCAAAGACAGTAACACACACACACACACACACACACACTACAGATGGTGTTGGGACTCATTGACAGCATCAGGAAAGAAAGCTTTGAACTCTGTGAACGAGCTCCTCTTCCTCACTGCAGGACCGGACTACAACGTTTCACCAGAATCCGACCGATTGAATCCAACGATGACGAGCATCAAGAATAACTCTATAGAAACAGACCATCTTCTCTCTGATGGTCTCTGTACTGATGGAGGTCTATAGAGGATCAGGACTACACCGAGACTGGTTCATAGAGGATCAGGACTGAGACTGGTTCATAAAGAGGATCAGGACTACACTGAGACTGGTTCATAGAGGATCAGGGCTACACTGAGACTGGTTCATATAGAGGATCAGGACTACACTGAGACTGGTTCATATAGAGGATCAGGACTACACTGAGACTGGTTCATAGAGGATCAGGGCTACACTGAGACTGGTTCATATAGAGGATCAGGACTACACTGAGACTGGTTCATATAGAGGATCAGGACTGAGACTGGTTCATATAGAGGATCAGGACTGAGACTGGTTCATATAGAGGATCAGGACTACACTGAGACTGGTTCATATAGAGGATCAGGACTACACTGAGACTGGTTCATATAGAGGATCAGGACTGAGACTGGTTCATATAGAGGATCAGGACAGCTGTGTGGTTTTGACGGCATGATTGACCTGCAGGTCTCAGCTCAGTTCCTCTTTCCTCACCTGCAGCTTCATGTTTCATGTTTCTCTTATTTCTACATATTGAAACCTGACACCAGCTCTGTCAGGTCTCTGTGTATGCGGGCCTGCATGTCAGCTCGTCTATTTAAAGTGTTAAAAGCTGAGTGGAAGTGGAAGTGAGTGAAAGTGGATCCTCTTCTCTCCTCATCAGGTCTAGTCTGATGATAGGGGCTAACGTCTATCATCTATTTCCCTCTTCAGGATGTTTTGAAAGTGAAAGTGGAGCCTTCACCGTCTTTGTTCTTCTGTGTTTATACGGGCACACAATACACACTCATGGTAACACGGGTCACAGGTGCATGCTGGGAGAAGACACAACACAAAACACACAGCAGACTCCTCCTTGAACCATAACCAACCTTTTTTAATACTTTATATTTTACAGATAAGAGACAGAAAATAGTCCCTTTTGTATTGTTTGAGCAACTGCAGCGAGAATATGAGTTTCTGAAGCAAACCGTCCCAAATCATGCTGACGGGCTGCAATATATCAGACTTTTGAGTTTATTTTTGTGACATTTACAGACAGTGTTTGGGTTCAGTTCACCTCTACGACATTTAAAACATAAAAAAATATGATTCATTGTCATTATGCAACACAGGGATGCACAATACAATGTAGTTGTAGTCCATTTGTGACACAACAAACACATGACAAACAAAACAGAAATAGTAGAACATTCCTGTTGTGTATTCTTTTGAATGTGCATCACAATGAATGTAATCAGCAGATAAAATCTTCACATTAAAAACTCAACATGAGGAAAACACAGAGTCCACCTCCTCTGGTCCACCAGAGTCCTGATCTCTGTCCTGCGGGTGGACAGATAGATGGATTGATTGTCACAGCTCTGCCACTGCTATCCTGTCACTCTATCGCTCACCCACCTCATCAGTTCATCACTCTCACCTGCTCACTCTGCTGCATCTACTATTTAGACCCCAGTCTCACACACACACTCACTGCCAGATCGTTCTCCGCTTCCATGCAAGACCTTCCAGCGTTTACCCTCCGACGGATTTCCCATTACCGATCCTGTCTGTTTGGACTTCTCCGCCTTGCCTCTGCCCCGGTAAACCACTCAGCCTTCTGTCCCCGACCACGAGATCCTGCCTCTGTTTCCTCAGAGTTCTGTCTGTCTTCTCCCTTGACGGCTTGGCGTTCCACCGTGTGGGATTCTACACCTGTGCATATCCTAGACTGTTACCTGTTGTGTGTTCAGTGGAGAATAAAGCTTTGATTCCAACGATTCAGTGTGTCTGTCGTACTGCTTCTGGGTCCTTACCACACCCGTTACATAGATGGATAGACGGATGGATGGATAGATACCAAGGGACTCTCCCAGACAGGTTTGACCTTGGATACGTGGAACGTTGGGTGAATGCGCATGGCTCTGGGGAGCTTGAGCCTTACTGCCGCCGGGTTGATGATCCTCTCGATCTTGAAAGGGCCGATGAATCTTGGGCCCAGCTTCTTGGACTCCACCCTCAAGGGTAGGTCCCGGGTTGACAACAACACCCTCTGACCCACCTGGTAGATGGGGGCTGGAGTGCGGTGTCGGTTAGCCGCTGTTGCATAGCGGTCAGCAGACCGAAGCAGGGTTGCTCGGGCCCTTGCCCAGGTCTGGCGGCAGCGGCGGATGAATGTCTGGACAGAAGGGCAGGAAACCTCCTTCTCCAACGCGGGGGAACAGAGGTGGCTGGAACCCATAAGCACACTGAAAAGGTGACAAGCCTGTGGCGGAGCTGGTCAGGGTGTTATGAGCGTACTCCACCCACATCAACTGGTGGGACCAAGAGGCAGGATTCTGGGAGACCATGCAGCGGAGGGCTGTTTCCATCTCCTGATTCTTCCTCTCCGTCTGACCGTTGGATTGGGGGTGAAACCCAGAGGACAGACTGACGGTGGCCCCCAGCTGAGCGCAGAATTCCCTCCAGAAGATGGAGGTGAACTGAGGACCTCGGTCAGAGACTATGTCGACTTGAATCCCATGCAGGCGGAAGATATGCAGGGAGATGAGTTCTGCCGTCTACTTAGCAGATGGGAGTTTGGGTAGAGGAATAAAATGGGCCAGCTTACTAAATCTGTCAACCACTGTCAGGATGGCGGTGTGGCCCTCAGATGGTGGTAGTCCGGTGACAAAGTCCAGGGAGATGTGGGACCACGGACGATGAGGCACTGGGAGAGGCTGCAGGAGGCCGGCCGGAGCCTGGTGGGAAGGTTTATGTTGATTACACACTGGACAGGCGTTGATGAATCCCCTGGTGTCCTCGTTGAGCGAGACCCACCAGAAGCGCTGCCGCAGGACGTCCTGGGTCCTCTGGATGCTCGGGTGGCAGGTAAGTCTAGAGGAGTGTGCCCACTGGAGGACGTCGGACCGAAGGCCCTGAGGGACGAACAGGCATTTAGGAGGGCACGCACTGGGACCGGCTTGACCCCTAGTCGAGCCCTTACTGATTCCTCAATCTCCCAGGTGAGGACGGCTACTTAGCAGGAGGCAGGAAGGATGGACGAGGAGCCACAGGCAGGTTCCTCCTCCCCCTGGAACTGACGGGAAAGGGCGTCAGGCTGGACATTGCGGGACCCGGGGCGATAGGAGAGCGTGAAGTGGAATCAGGTGAAGAATAACGACCACCTGGCCTGTCGGGAATTGAGTCTCTTGGCTGTGCGGATGTACTCAAGGTTCTTATGGTCGGTCCAAACCAAGAATGGGAGCTTGGTCCCCTCCAACCATTGACGCCACTCCTCCAGGGCCAGCTTCACTGCTATTAGTTCTCGGTTGCCAGAGTGGGCCGAAGGAGGTGACGGCAACCACGCCGCGTTGGTCTGAGCTGTGGCTGCCGTGAGTTGCTGTACCTGGTCAATCAAGGTGGTGAGGATCTGGTTCTGATTCGCCAGGGTGTGGCGAACCTCGGTGGTGTTGGTGACCACCAGGGTCTCGTGTCGCTGTATCGCCTCTTCGATCGCCACGAACCGGGCCCGTGATGTGGTGTCATCTGCAGGATCCATGTTATGGCCAGATCATACTGTAACGGGTGAGGTAAGGACCCAGGAGCAGTACGACAGACACAAGGGATAGTTTGAATCAAAGCTTTATTTTCCTCTGGACACACAATAGGTTACAGTCTTTGGTAAGCACAGGTGGAATTATCCCGGGGAAACAGCGGCAGGATCTCGTGGTCGGGGACAGAAGGCTGAGTGAATTACCGGGGCAGAGGCAAGGCGGGGTAGTCCAGAACAGGCAGGGTCGGTAACGGGGAATCAGTCCAAGGGTATTCGCTGGAAGGTCTTGCATGGAAGCGGAGAACGATCTGGCAGTGAGTGTGTGTGAGACTGGGGTCTAAATAGTGTGTGCAGCAGAGTGAGCAGGTGAGAGTGATGAGCTGATGAGGTGGGTGTGACTGGCAGGTGCACTGAATAAACTGATTAGGTGAGTGAGAGATAGAAAAACAGGATAGTAGTGGCAGAGCTGTGACATATAGATGGATAGAAAGGATAGATGTATAGATGGATAGAAAGGATGGATGGAAGGATGGATAGATGGATAGATGGATAGATGGATAGATGGATGTATAGATGGATAGAAAGGATGGATGTATAGATGGATAGAAAGGATGGATGTATAGATGGATAGAAAGGATGGATGTATAGATGGATAGAAAGGATGGATGTATAGATGGATAGAAAGGATGGATGATGGATGGATGGATAGATGGATGGATGGATAGATGGATAGAAAGGATAGATGGATAGAAAGGATCGATGGATGGTTAGATGGATAGAAAGGATCGATGGATGGATAGATGGATAGAAAGGATCGATGGATGGATAGAAAGGATCGATGGATGGATAGATGGATAGAAAGGATGGATGGATGGATGGATAGAAAGGATAGATGGATGGATAGATGGATAGAAAGGATGGATGGATGGATGGATAGAAAGGATAGATGGATGGATGGATGGATAGAAAGGATGGATGGATGGATGGATGGATAGAAAGGATAGATGGATGGATGGATGGATAGAAAGGATCGATGTATAGATGGATGGATGGATGTATAGATGGATAGAAAGGATGGATGGATGGATGGATGGATAGAAAGGATGGATCTATAGATGGATAGAAAGGCTAGATGGATGGATGGATGGATAGAAAGGATCGATCTATAGATGGATAGAAAGGATGGATGGATGGATGGATTTCAGCTCTTTAGGTGTTACTGGTCTTCTTCATACTGTGTGACTGGGTTGGATGAAGTCATCACAGCCTCCTGACAGCTGCTGTGGATTCAGCTGTGTCACTGTGAGGCGAAACCACAGAAACCAACTCAAACACATCAACACATCTGGGTCGGGGGGGTCGCTGATCCTCCGCCGCCCACAAACAACACTGGAGGTGTGAGTCCCTCAGTAGTTCATCCACATGAGGCCCATCAAGGGCAGCAGCTCTTTGTACACTCAAACCCTAATTACAGTTTGGCCCGGCATGAAAAAGCTTCCGCTCTGACATCAAACACAAAGTCACCGAACTACAAAGGCTTTTCTTTTGTCCCCTTTGTTTCAGATGCCAGCACAGCAGACGGAGACGAGGAGGGGAAGCGGCCAAAAGATAACGGGATTCAGAAGAGAATTGGACCGAGACAATAGTGGAGAGACGGGACGAGGAGACGGACGAGAATGAACACAACAAAGAATGGAAGCGTGATAAGAATGATGGAAGTTAGTGAAAGTCTGGATGTGGAGGAAGCAGATCAGAACAATGACACACACAGATAATTCACACTGTGTGTGTGTGTGTGTGTGTGTGTGTGTGTGTGTGTGTGTGTGTGTGTGTGTGTGTGTGTTGGGTGACAGTGATGGTACCTGATGATGATGATGATGATGATAACAGTTATTTCCATGGGTGTGTGTGTTTTTCAGACAGTTTACAGTGCAGATCCTGTGAAGGTGAGTGTGTGTGTGTGTGTGTGTGTGTGTGTGTGTGTGTGTGTGTGTGTGTGTGTGTGTGTGTGTGTGTGTGTGTGTGTGTGTGTTTAGTGTGTGTGTGTGTGTGTGTGTGTTTAGTGTGTGTGTGTGTGTGTGTGTGTGTGTGTGTTTAGTGTGTGTGTGTGTGTGTTTAGTGTGTGTGTGTGTGTGTTTAGTGTGTGTGTGTGTGTGTTTAGTGTGTGTGTGTGTGTGTTTAGTGTGTGTGTGTGTGTGTTTAGTGTGTGTGTGTGTGTGTGTGTGTGAGTGATGAAGAGATTCTTTACTTACTTACGTTTCCTGGATTTTAGACTTCAATCATTTTGCCTTTGTTTCATTTCTCGTCAGAAGTTGATCTTTTCATGAAAATCCCTTCCAGCACACACACACACACACACACACACACACACACACACACACACACACACACACACACACACACACACACACACACACACACACACACACACACACACACACACACACACACACACACACACACACACACACACACACAGCTTCCCTCTTATCATGGCCTCTCTTCTGTCCTGAAATGTGATTGTGCAGAAAGCACATACAAGCTAAGGAATCCTGCAATATCCGAGGAGGACCCCATGTTATTGTGTGTCAGTCCATCTGTAGAGCTGGAGTCCATTCCTCTGAGCTGATGTTATGGAATCACAGAGCTCGGCACTACTTCAAACTTTAACTTCTGTCTGTCACTTTGCACACTGTGTGCTACTTTTTTTTCTTTTAGCAATCACCAAACTTTTAAGGACGTGGGAAATAATTACATTTTCTGTAAACTTTTTTTCAGAAC
>JAVDOI010000520.1:0-7500 GCA_032191485.1 Leptoclinus maculatus
AAAGTATTTTTTAAAGTTTTTCCTCCATGTTGTGTTTTGGGAGTTCAGTCCGACTAGAGAGGCTCTGGAGCGGATCCAGAGTAGTCGGCTGACTCCCCCCTGTCCTGGTAGTCCTCAAGACTACCAGGGGCACGAAAAAAAAAAAAAAAAGTTAAAGTATTTGTTAAAGTATTTTTAAAAGTTTTTCCTCCAGGTTGTGTTTTGGGAGTTCAGGCCGACTTAGAGGCTCTGGAGCGGATCCAGAGTAGTCGTCTGACTCCCCCCTGTCCTGGTAGTCCTCAAGACTACCAGGACCACGAAAGAAAAATAGTTAAAGTATTTGTTAGAGTTTATCCTCCATCTTGTTTTTAGGGAGTTCAGGCCGACTTAGAGGCTCTGGAGCGGTCCAGAGCAGTGGCCTGACTCCCCCTGTCCTTGGTAGTCCTCAAGACTACCAGGGGCACGAAAAAAAAAAAAAAAAAAAAAATCAAAGTATTTTCTAAAGTTTTTCCTCCAGTTTGTGTACTTTTGTTTCCGACCGACTACGGAGCTCGGGATCGGGCCTCGGCACTTGCCTGGCCACCCCTTTGTTCCAGGGCCAAAAAAAAAAAAAAAATAGTTAAAGTATTTTTTAAAGTTTTTTCCTCCATGTTGTGTTTTTCGGTTTCCGACCGACTTAGAAGCTCGGGATCGGGCCTCGGCACTTGCCTGGCCACCCCCTTTGTTCTGGTAGTCAGTAAGACTACCAGGACCACGAAAAAAAAAAATAGTTAAAGTATTTGTTAAAGTATTTTTTAAAGTTTTTCCTCCATGTTGTGTTTTGGGAGTTCAGGCCGACTAGAGAGGCTCTGGAGCGGATCCAGAGTAGTCGTCTGACTCCCCCCTGTCCTGGTAGTCCTCAAGACTACCAGGACCACGAAAAAAAAAAATAGTTAAAGTATTTGTTAAAGTATTTGTTAAAGTTTATCCTCCATGTTGTAATTTGGGAGTTTCAGGCCGACTTTGAAGGTCGGGATCGGGCCTGGGCACTTGCCTGACCACGCCCCTTGTTCTGGTAGTCAGTAAGACTACCAGGAGCACGAAAAAAATAGACAAAAGTGTTAAAACGTGATAGGGTGATGGAAGCACTGGCAGTCTCAGTGCTATTTGTACTCTGTCATATTTGCGTTCCATATTTTGGTGCCCCTGGTAGTCCAACTCAGTACCAGACCAAAGGGGGTCCCCTTTGGTCTGGAAGTGAGTTAGACTACCAGGGGCACCAGTACTCTGTCATATTTGCGGGCCATATATACTACCAGGACCACGAAATCAAAGTTACAAGTCCCGTAGCGGGATAGGGTGATGGAAGCACTGGCTGCCTCAGTGCTGTTTGTACTCTGTCATATTTGCGGGCCCTCGTTTGGTGCCCCTGGTAGTCCAAGTTAGACTACCAGGGGCACCAGTACTCTGTCACATTTGCGGGCCATCGTTTGGTGCCCCTGGTAGTCCAAGTTAGACTACCAGGGGCACCAGTACTCTGTCACATCGTTTGGTGCCCCTGGTAGTCCAAGTTAGACTACCAGGGGCACCAGTACTCTGTCACATCGTTTGGTGCCCCTGGTAGTCCAAGTTAGACTACCAGGGGCACCAGTACTCTGTCACATCGTTTGGTGCCCCTGGTAGTCCAAGTTAGACTACCAGGGGCACCAGTACTCTGTCACATCGTTTGGTGCCCCTGGTAGTCCAAGTTAGACTACCAGGGGCACCAGTACTCTGTCACATCGTTTGGTGCCCCTGGTAGTCCAAGTTAGACTACCAGGGGCACCAGTACTCTGTCACATCGTTTGGTGCCCCTGGTAGTCCAAGTTAGACTACCAGGGGCACCAGTACTCTGTCACATCGTTTGGTGCCCCTGGTAGTCCAAGTCAGACTACCAGGGGCACCAGTACTCTGTCACATCGTTTGGTGCCCCTGGTAGTCCAAGTTAGACTACCAGGGGCACCAGTACTCTGTCACATCGTTTGGTGCCCCTGGTAGTCCAAGTTAGACTACCAGGGGCACCAGTACTCTGTCACATCGTTTGGTGCCCCTGGTAGTCCAAGTCAGACTACCAGGGGCACCAGTACTCTGTCACATCGTTTGGTGCCCCTGGTAGTCCAAGTTAGACTACCAGGGGCACCAGTACTCTGTCACATCGTTTGGTGCCCCTGGTAGTCCAAGTTAGACTACCAGGGGCACCAGTACTCTGTCACATCGTTTGGTGCCCCTGGTAGTCCAAGTCAGACTACCAGGGGCACCAGTACTCTGTCACATCGTTTGGTGCCCCTGGTAGTCCAAGTTAGACTACCAGGGGCACCAGTACTCTGTCACATTTGCGTTCCATATTTTGGTGCCCCTGGTAGTCCAACTCAGTACCAGACCAAAGGGGGTCCCCTTTGGTCTGGAAGTGAGTTAGACTACCAGGGGCACCAGTACTCTGTCATATTTGCGCGCCATCTATACTACCAGGACCACGAAATAAAAGATAGAAGTGCCGGAGCGGGATAGGGTGATGGAAGCACTGGCTGCCTCAGTGCTGTTTGTACTCTGTCATATTTGCGGGCCATCTATACTACCAGGACCACGAAAAAAAAGATAGAAGTGCCGGAGCGGGATAGGGTGATGGAAGCGCTGGCTGCCTCAGTGCTGTTTGTACTCTGTCATATTTGCGGGCCATCTATACTACCAGGACCACGAAAAAAAAGATAGAAGTGCCGGAGCGGGATAGGGTGATGGAAGCGCTGGCTGCCTCAGTGCTGTTTGTACTCTGTCATATTTGCGGGCCATCTATACTACCAGGACCACGAAAAAAAAGATAGAAGTGCCGGAGCGGGATAGGGTGCTGTAAGCGCTGACAGGCTCAGTGCTGTTTGTACTCTGTCATATTTGCGGGCCATCTATACTACCAGGACCACGAAAAAAAAGATAGAAGTGCCGGAGCGGGATAGGGTGCTGTAAGCGCTGACAGGCTCAGTGCTGTTTGTACTCTGTCATATTTTCGTTTTGGTGCGCCTGGTAGTCCAACGCAAGTGAGTTGGACTACCAGGACCACCAGTACTCTGTCATATTTTCACATCATCTATACTACCAGGACCACGAAATAAAAGATAGAAGTGCTGGAGCGGGATAGGGTGCTGTAAGCGCTGACAGGCTCAGTGCTGTTTGTACTCTGTCATATTTTCGTTTTGGTGCCCCTGGTAGTCTAACGCAAGTGAGTTGGACTACCAGGACCACCAGTACTCTGTCATATTTTCACAAATTTTCGAGTTGGACTACCAGGACCACCAGTACTCTGTCATATTTTCGTTTTGGTGCCCCTGGTAGTCTAACGCAAGTGAGTTGGACTACCAGGACCACCAGTACTCTGTCATATTTTCACATATTTTCGAGTTGGACTACCAGGACCACCAGTACTCTGTCATATTTTCGATTTATACTACCAGGACCACGAAAGTCGAGTTGGACTACCAGGACCACGAAACTCTGGGGCGGCCGAGGATGGGTTTTAACCCAGGGAGGGGGCTTAAGAGTGGGGGCACGGGACCCCCTGGAGCACGGGGTCCCAGGGGCATGTTGCGGAGGTGTTTCTGCGGGGTTGGGGTGGGGGGTGTCCGGGTAAGTGTATGTTCAAGTGTTGGCTTGTCTCGGAGTGTGGAGGGAGGCTGATTTTCTTAATTCTGACCCCAGTTAGGGTGCTGGAAGGTGCTGGGAGGTGCTGGGAGGTCCAGGGGGTGGTTGTGGAGGTAGTTTACCCGGGGAAAGTACCTGTTTTGTGGGTAATTAAAGTGACTTTGGTGATTTGGGTCATTTTTTGGTACTTCTAATATTGAGCTTTCCAGGTGTTTGTGAGGTGCATCGATACTTCCCGGATGACTTTTAGCCTGGGACTGCACTCGTTTCCCGGGTAGGTGTCCCTGAGTGTAGGTGGGGGGTTATTTTCTTCATTTTAACCATTTTGCCCATTTTTAGTGAATTTAATGTGTTTTTTGCGAGGTGTTGTAATTTTTTACCGGTACTTCCCGGATGAATTTTATCCAGCCACTGCACATGCATCACGGGGAGGTGGTCCTGAATATTCCTGTATGGTTCTTTTATTAATTTTAACCATTTTGGCCACTTTTGTTGATTAAAATGTTGTGTTTGTGAGGTGTATTTAAGGTGCATCGATACTTCCCGGATGAATTTTCGCCTGGGACTGCACTCGTTTCCCGGGTAGGTGTTCCTGGTTGTCCGTGGGTGGTTCTTTTGTGAATTTTGACCTGTTTGGTGCATTTAATATGTGTTTAGCGAGGTGTTTTAATTTATTAGCGGTACTTCCCGGAGGTATTTTATCCCAATACGCGACATGGTTTACGGGTAGGTGGTCTTGCATTTATCGGTATGGTTCTTTCCTTCATTTTAAGCATTTTGGTGATTTTTCGTGAATTTAATATGTGTTTAGCGAGGTGTTTTTAATTTTTACCGGTACTTCCCGGAGGTATTTTCCCCCGGGACTGCACATGGTTTACGGGGGTATTATTCTTGACTTTCCTGGTGAGTTGTTTTCTTCATTTTAAGCGTTTTAACCCTTTTAATCATTTTTCCAAGTTTTTGCTCCCTCCCGCAAATGCCCCTCCGGTGGACAGATAAATGTATGGCAGCCTGGATGAATTTTCAACTAAAAACGGCCTTAAAATCGATTTGGAGGTGAAAGAAGCGGTTGTTTTTTCTCAAACTCGGCTCCAGTATACCTCCCGAGAGCCTCCACGGCCCTGGGGAAAAGACCCCGTGCAAATCGGTCTAAAAATGGGTCAAAAGTGTAATGTAGAAGTATTTTCGTCCAGCCTATTGGCTGTGGCACCTAAACCGGGTTTTGAGGCTCTAGATCGGATCAGGTTGGGGTTTAAAGTGACTAATCACCTCTGGCCATCATTTCTGCGTGTACCAGCATGGTTCTTTTGACCATTTTGCCCATTTTGCCCATTTTGAGCACTTTAATATGTGTTTTGCTCGGTGTGTGTTGTATATTACCGGTACTTCCCGGAGGTATTTTATCCCAATACGTGACATGGTTTACGGGGAGGTGGTCCTGGTTGTACGTGGGTGGTTCTTTTCTGAATTTGGCCCATTTTGCCCATTTTTATCAATTTTAATATGTGTTTTGCGAGGTGTTTTAATTTATTACCGGTACTTCCCGGAGGTATTTTATCCCAATAATGCACATGCTTTACGGGGAGGTGGTCCTGGTTGTACGTGGGTGGTTCTTTTCTGAATTTGGCCCATTTTGAGCATTTTTATCAATTTTAATATGTGTTTTGCTCGGTGTTTTTAATTTTTACCGGTACTTCCCGGATGTATTTTATCCCAATAATGCACATGCTTTACGGGGGTATTATTCTTGACTTTCCCGGTGAGTTGTTTTCTTCATTTTAAGCGTTTTAACCCTTTTAATCATTTTTCCAAGTTTTTGCTCCCTCCCGCAAATGCCCCTCCGGTGGACAGATAAATGTATGGCAGCCTGGATGAATTTTCAACTAAAAACGGCCTTAAAATCGATTTGGAGGTGAAAGAAGCGGTTGTTTTTTCTCAAACTCGGCTCCAGTATACCTCCCGAGAGCCTCCATGGCCCTGGGGAAAAGACCCCGTGAAAATCGGTCTAAAAATGTGTCAAAAGTGTAATGTAGAAGTATTTTCGTCCAGCCTATTGGCTGTGGCACCTAAACCGGGTTTTGAGCCTCTAGATCGGATCAGGTTCGGGTTTAAAGTGCCTAATCACCTCTGGCCATCATTTCTGCGTGTACCAGCATGGTTCTTTTGTTAATTTGGCCCATTTTGAGCATTTTTATCAATTTTAATATGTGTTTTGCGAGGTGTTTTAATTTATTAGCGGTACTTCCCGGAGGTATTTTATCCCAATGCGCGACATGGTTTACGGGGAGGTGGTCCTGGTTGTACGTGGGTGGTTCTTTTCTGAATTTGGCCCATTTTGCCCATTTTTATCAATTTTAATATGTGTTTTGCTCGGTGTTTTAATTTATTAGCGGTACTTCCCGGAGGTATTTTATCCCAATACGTGACATGGTTTACGGGTAGGTGGTCTTGCATTTATCGGTATGGTTCTTTCCTTCATTTTAAGCATTTTGGTGATTTTTCGTGAATTTCGTGAATTTAATATGTGTTTTTCTCGGTGTTTTTAATTTTTACCGGTACTTCCCGGAGGTATTTTATCCCAATAATGCACATGCTTTACGGGGGTATTATTCTTGACTTTCCCGCTGAGTTGTTTTCTTGATTTGAAGCGTTTTAACCCTTTTAATCATTTTTCCAAGTTTTTGCTCCGTCCCGCAAATGCCCCTCCGGTGGACAGATAAATGTATGGCAGCCTGGATGAATTTTCAACTAAAAACGGCCTTAAAATCGATTTGGAGGTGAACTAAGCGGTTGTTTTTTCTCAAACTCGGCTCCAGTATACCTCCCGAGAGCCTCCATGGCCCTGGGGAAAAGACCCCGTGAAAATCGGTCTAAAAATGTGTCAAAAGTGTAATGTAGAAGTATTTTCCTCCAGCCTGGATGAATTTTCAACTAAAAACGGCCTTAAAATCGATTTGGAGGTGAAAGAAGCGGTTGTTTTTTCTCAAACTCGGCTCCAGTATACCTCCCGAGAGCCTCCACGGCCCTGGGGAAAAGACCCCGTGAAAATCGGTCTAAAAATGTGTCAAAAGTGTAATGTAGAAGTATTTTCCTCCAGCCTATTGGCTGTGACCACTAAACCGGGTTTTGAGCCTCTAGATCGGATCAGGTTCGGGTTTAAAGTGCCTAATCACCTCTGGCCATCATTTCTGCGTGTACCAGCATGGTTCTTTTGTTAATTTGGCCCATTTTGAGCATTTTTATCAATTTTAATATGTGTTTTGCTCGGTGTTTTAATTTATTAGCGGTACTTCCCGGAGGTATTTTATCCCAATACGTGACATGGTTTACGGGTAGGTGGTCTTGCATTTATCGGTATGGTTCTTTCCTTCATTTTAAGCATTTTGGTGATTTTTGGTGAATTTAATATGTGTTTTGCTCGGTGTTTTTAATTTTTACCGGTACTTCCCGGAGGTATTTTATCCCAATAATGCACATGCTTTACGGGGGTATTATTCTTGACTTTCCCGGTGAGTTGTTTTCTTGATTTTAAGCGTTTTAACCCTTTTAATCATTTTTCCAAGTTTTTGCTCCCTCCCGCAAATGCCCCTCCGGTGGACAGATGTCTGTATGGCAGCCTGGATGAATTTTCAACTAAAAACGGCCTTAAAATCGATTTGGAGGTGAACTAAGCGGTTGTTTTTTCTCAAACTCGGCTCCAGTATACCTCCCGAGAGCCTCCATGGCCCTGGGGAAAAGACCCCGTGAAAATCGGTCTAAAAATGTGTCAAAAGTGTAATGTAGAAGTATTTTCCTCCAGCCTGGATGAATTTTCAACTAAAAACGGCCTTAAAATCGATTTGGAGGTGAAAGAAGCGGTTGTTTTTTCTCAAA
>JAVDOI010000520.1:20000-22144 GCA_032191485.1 Leptoclinus maculatus
TTGGTGCCCCTGGTAGTCCAAGTTAGACTACCAGGGGCACCAGTACTCTGTCACATCGTTTGGTGCCCCTGGTAGTCCAAGTTAGACTACCAGGGGCACCAGTACTCTGTCACATCGTTTGGTGCCCCTGGTAGTCCAAGTTAGACTACCAGGGGCACCAGTACTCTGTCACATCGTTTGGTGCCCCTGGTAGTCCAAGTTAGACTACCAGGGGCACCAGTACTCTGTCACATCGTTTGGTGCCCCTGGTAGTCCAAGTTAGACTACCAGGGGCACCAGTACTCTGTCACATCGTTTGGTGCCCCTGGTAGTCCAAGTTAGACTACCAGGGGCACCAGTACTCTGTCACATCGTTTGGTGCCCCTGGTAGTCCAAGTCAGACTACCAGGGGCACCAGTACTCTGTCACATCGTTTGGTGCCCCTGGTAGTCCAAGTTAGACTACCAGGGGCACCAGTACTCTGTCACATCGTTTGGTGCCCCTGGTAGTCCAAGTTAGACTACCAGGGGCACCAGTACTCTGTCACATCGTTTGGTGCCCCTGGTAGTCCAAGTCAGACTACCAGGGGCACCAGTACTCTGTCACATCGTTTGGTGCCCCTGGTAGTCCAAGTTAGACTACCAGGGGCACCAGTACTCTGTCACATCGTTTGGTGCCCCTGGTAGTCCAAGTTAGACTACCAGGGGCACCAGTACTCTGTCACATCGTTTGGTGCCCCTGGTAGTCCAAGTCAGACTACCAGGGGCACCAGTACTCTGTCACATCGTTTGGTGCCCCTGGTAGTCCAAGTTAGACTACCAGGGGCACCAGTACTCTGTCACATTTGCGTTCCATATTTTGGTGCCCCTGGTAGTCCAACTCAGTACCAGACCAAAGGGGGTCCCCTTGGTCTGGAAGTGAGTTAGACTACCAGGGGCACCAGTACTCTGTCATATTTGCGCGCCATCTATACTACCAGGACCACGAAATAAAAGATAGAAGTGCCGGAGCGGGATAGGGTGATGGAAGCACTGGCTGCCTCAGTGCTGTTTGTACTCTGTCATATTTGCGGGCCATCTATACTACCAGGACCACGAAAAAAAAGATAGAAGTGCCGGAGCGGGATAGGGTGATGGAAGCGCTGGCTGCCTCAGTGCTGTTTGTACTCTGTCATATTTGCGGGCCATCTATACTACCAGGACCACGAAAAAAAAGATAGAAGTGCCGGAGCGGGATAGGGTGATGGAAGCGCTGGCTGCCTCAGTGCTGTTTGTACTCTGTCATATTTGCGGGCCATCTATACTACCAGGACCACGAAAAAAAAGATAGAAGTGCCGGAGCGGGATAGGGTGCTGTAAGCGCTGACAGGCTCAGTGCTGTTTGTACTCTGTCATATTTGCGGGCCATCTATACTACCAGGACCACGAAAAAAAAGATAGAAGTGCCGGAGCGGGATAGGGTGCTGTAAGCGCTGACAGGCTCAGTGCTGTTTGTACTCTGTCATATTTTCGTTTTGGTGCGCCTGGTAGTCCAACGCAAGTGAGTTGGACTACCAGGACCACCAGTACTCTGTCATATTTTCACATCATCTATACTACCAGGACCACGAAATAAAAGATAGAAGTGCTGGAGCGGGATAGGGTGCTGTAAGCGCTGACAGGCTCAGTGCTGTTTGTACTCTGTCATATTTTCGTTTTGTGCCCCTGGTAGTCTAACGCAAGTGAGTTGGACTACCAGGACCACCAGTACTCTGTCATATTTTCACAAATTTTCGAGTTGGACTACCAGGACCACCAGTACTCTGTCATATTTTCGTTTTGGTGCCCCTGGTAGTCTAACGCAAGTGAGTTGGACTACCAGGACCACCAGTACTCTGTCATATTTTCACATATTTTCGAGTTGGACTACCAGGACCACCAGTACTCTGTCATATTTTCGATTTATACTACCAGGACCACGAAAGTCGAGTTGGACTACCAGGACCACGAAACTCTGGGGCGGCCGAGGATGGGTTTTAACCCAGGAGGGGGCTTAAGAGTGGGGGCACGGGACCCCCTGGAGCACGGGGTCCAGGGGCATGTTGCGGAGGTGTTTCTGCGGGGTTGGGGTGGGGGGTGTCCGGGTAAGTGTATGTTCAAGTGTTGGCTTGTCTCGGAGTGTGGAGG
>JAVDOI010000521.1:0-10000 GCA_032191485.1 Leptoclinus maculatus
GAGAGAGAGAGAGACAGAGGGAGAGAGAGAGAGAGAGAGAGAGAGAGAGAGAGAGAGAGGGAGAGAGAGAGAGAGGGAGAGAGAGAGAGAGGGAGGGAGAGTGAGAGAGAGAGAGAGGAGAGAGAGAGAGAGAGGGAGAGAGAGAGAGAGAGAGGGAGGGAGAGAGAGAGAGAGAGAGAGAGAGAGAGAGAGAGAGAGAGAGAGAGGGAGGGAGAGTGAGAGGCGGAGAGAGAGAGAGAGAGAGAGGAGAGAGAGAGAGAGAGAGAGGGAGGGAGAGAGAGAGAGAGAGAGAAGAGAGAGGAGAGAGAGAGAGAGAGAGAGAGAGGGAGGGAGAGTGAGAGACAGAGAGAGAGAGAGAGAGAGAGAGAGAGAGAGAGAGAGAGACAGACTTCTATAGAACCAGAGGAGTCGCCCCCTGGTGGTCAGTAGAGAGAATGCAGCTTTAACACATGAAGCTTTGACTTCTCTTTAGAGAACCGGAGGTTGCCGGCTGGTTGAAGCTCATCTTCCTCTCTTAAATTTGACATATTTAAAGAAGCAATTTTGAGTTTTGAATACGTCTATGTGAAGATTTCAGGCAGCATTGCTCTCAGTAGTTTAGACAACTAAACTACTTAGTTAGGTTGAGACAACTAAACTACTTAGTTAGGTTGAGACAACTAAACTACTTAGTTAGGTTCAGACAACTAAACTACTTAGTTAGGTTGAGACAACTAAACTACTTAGTTAGGTTTAGACAAAGACTAGCGTCGGTGTTGAAATAACTACAGAAGTTACATGACAGATGAATCAACGTTGACTTCCTGTTTCACATGGGGCATGAACATCGGTCTCCTGGGTGAAAAGGTTTTTGTTTGACCCGTCCACTTCCCCTCACACCTTTGTTGTGTGGGTTTCTGCACTCTTCATACTTCCTGGTTCATGATAACTTGACTCACATACAAATTGATTTCGAGGCATGTCTACCAATTACAGCGCATTATTTTCGATGGTTTAGCTACGAACGCTGTATGAGAACAGCTTGACTTTTAAAACTGCTGCAGTGGATCCAACATCTGGAAACACATGATGTCGAAAAATTGCTTCTTGAAGAGCGGTTTATATTAAATAAACCAATTAAATGTGTGATGTATCAAAAAGATTTGAAAGGAAAAATAGAAGAATCCAGACTCAAAGCTCCTGTGCTCCTCGGACACAATGAATGAACTTTACTCCAAATGTCACTGAAATCTGTTGACAGCATTCAAAGACATTCTGCTCGGAGACAGATAAAGAAACAGACACAGCTAACGTAAAACACACGAGCTGCTCGCTGGAGATAATTAGAAAGAAAGAAAGTGACCGACAATGAATACAAATGGAGACAGAAAAACAAACGGTGGGTAACGGAGACAATGAAGAGGTCAGAAAGAAAAATTAGCGAGGGAGAGAAATGAAAGCTGCAAACAAAGAGCAAGACAAGTAATGAAGTAGATGCTCTGCTGGAGAGAGGAGGAGGTCCAGGAGTAAAAGGTGGTGGTGGAGGAAAATACAAGAGAGGAGGGAGATAAAGAACACAATACAGAAGAGTCAGAATGAAGAGAGAGGAGAGAAAATGATGGCGGAGTATGAAGACAAAGACGCATAAAGGGTCGGAGATGGAGAATAAAAGGACAGGTGGACTGATAACGAGAGACACTTCAGAGACGTTAAAGAGTAGAACGTTAAGAAGAACCCACATGAAACAGAAGCTCTTTGTTCTCCTAACGATTGAAGACGTTTATCATCAGCACATGTTGTTTTAAATGGTTTTTAGGTTTCATTTTCACTCTCTGTGGTCTCATAATAAAGGTAGTTATAAGTATTGAACTATTTACATTGGGATAAATTGTGTAGATTTGGTGACAGTTTTAAGAAAACATGCTTTTCAATCCCGCCGGCGGGTTTTGTGGTTCAGATGGTTGAATAAAAAAAGGCTGAAGTCATTTAAAGGTCTCTCAGACTTCACAGTTTTCTATCTCCACAGAGTCCTTTGAGGAAACGATCAGTCCTCGGTGTTGTGTTGAGGAGATCTTCAGTGTATGTGAACGCAGCTGTGTGAAGCCTCCTGTAGCTCCAGAGGGAGCTGTGAGGTGTTCAGTATGAGTAACATGTGGAGATGTGCAGCTCCGTTCTGCAGCAGGTGCCGACCTGAATCTCCAACCCAACGGTCACCGGTCGGGTTTGTAGGTCGAGATGTAGGCGGCAGGTTGTGTGTGGATCCTGTTTTAGAAACAGTGTGACGGCGATATAGTCAGGAGTGATACATTGATGCAGAACTTTATTGGTAGTTTATTTCCACTGATTTGTGTTTCATCAGAGGCTCTGAGGACGATCATTGGCTTCACGTTTTTGAATGCATGAATCAGCAGTTTTAGCGTGAAGTCAAAGACAACTGGACTTTCTTTGGAGTCATGAAGACGTTCTGCCTCTCGCCCAGAAAGCTTCTTGTGTTCTTCCTCCAGATATAAAAACACCTGGATGACTGAGAGCCTTCACAGATTCTTAGATTCACTTTTCCCTCCTTTCAGTTCTGTATAACGTTACAATCTAGTGCCCTTTGGCAGAAAGCAGCACGTGTAGAACGAATCGGTTGCACGAGAGTCTACAGGTCGCTGTCGGACCCTGGTCAGACCTGGACGATGCTACGCTGTGATTGGCCAGTCTGCTTTCCGGGGGCGGGACTTACCGGAGGGTCAATTAGCAGATCTTTGAAACGCCACATCTGGATACGTCTGCAATGCATTGATTCATAACTATGATGCACCTGGATGTGATTTTGAACCATAAATTATCGGGAAAAATAGAAAAATAAACTTATTAAACTCAAACCACAGTAACATGGTTAGCAGGATGATTAACTCTAAATATATAAAGTACATGAGATCTGATATTATTAATAATAATAATAAAAACATTGACTTTAATGTCCATGTAACGTCCATGCTTCCATCCTTTAGTTTGAATAAACAGTGACGGCCACAGATTCTCTCTCTTTAAGCACCAGATGACTCTTTCCACATGTTCTCCACACGCTGAGGACACGTGACCTCGAGAGGAAACAGAGTAAAGGTGGCGAAGAGGCCACTCTCACTGAGTGCTCACGTGAAGCTCGCCTCCTCCATCCTTCCACAAACCTCTTTGTGTTTCTCCGCCGCTGCCTCTCAGGACGGGCAGCCGACGCTGCGAGAGGTTTTATTTTTCCCCAAGGACACAGAGTAGAGACGGGACGTAAAAAGATTTATCCTGGTGATCATTTCCATCTGAGCACTTCAGCGAACAGCCGGAGAGGATTTAAAGCCCCAGAAACACAGAAGTGTTGGAGTGAAGGCTTCTGTCTCCAACAACAGGCACATGAACATATAAAATATATCAGAATAAAAACAATTATACAAGCAACAGCAAATATTTTCTGTTTCTTTCAGTTTTTAATCATTAAAATATCATAAAATCAAGTCTTCATACTGGTTCAGAGCCATCTAACACTGGTTTCTGGCTTAAGACCTGAGAGAACAGAGTGTGACACTGATGGTTCTGTCTGGAGATGAATCCAGATGTGCAGCAGGTTGTCGCTGAGAACCAGGAGCTCAGACTCACAGAAGAGGACGGTGTCGATGTGCAATCGGTCCTCCGCAGCGGGAGAGTCGGCATTCTGACCCGACTACTTCTGGAGAACACTTCAGGCTTGGAGTGCAGATGTCAATGAGGCCGTCGCCTGTGGACTCCTGCAGAGAGGAGAGCGGTTCTCCCTCCAGGTGAGCGTCTCTGAAAGGCCTCGGTCAGCCGTCAGGAGGGAGATTGAGACGAGGATATGATTTCTGCACCAGAAATGAGCAAGAATGCTGGAAAAGGCTGTTTGCCTGCTGTTCTCTCAATGTCCCTGTTAACCATGTCCTGGAACATGTGTTTGTGTTTGTGTCTCCTGGAGCAGAACGCCTGCAGTCAAACAACGAAGGTCCTTTTGTACTCATGAGAGAAGAAGCTACAAACACGCCTCACATGCCTGACTGAAGTGACACAAAAAAGCAAAATACAAGCCTGTGAATGAGTAACGTAGCCTCATACAAGGTTCTTATGAATCCTACGAACAGTTACTCTTCATTTTATCTGCGTTTTCCTACTGAAGTCCAGCAACGCGTGTTCAATTGTGCTCGTTATTTCATTGAGTTTCCTTCTAGTGAAATATTCTGAGTTCCTTCTGGTAAACAGGTGAGACTGCTCTCACCCAGCATTGCAATAGCTAGGGAATGAATAAGATGTAATTCATAGATATCAATGTAATTATGAATAAGGACGTATATAGTTAGTGTAGACCTTTATTTTGAAAAGACTGTATTCATGTAAGAAGCAGAAACGTACACGTGTTGCAGGCTTTCATAGGATATCATACGAACCGTTGTGTGAGGATACACTGAACAGTTACATCGTATATATATATCTCTCTGGGGCTTTTATTGTGAAGGGTTGAACCAGAACGAGTGGATCTGGCCTTTAATAAAATAATAAAGTTTGTCCTCCGTGTTGACCTTATTAAATATGTCTGTTCCTCACAACGTGATTCGTTGACTCATAGAATACTTTATATATATTGACATTAATCATTCAAAGTAAAACCTTAATGTGTGTCGTTAACATCACCCTGACTATAAACGGGTCACAAGCTTTCATTTAACAAACAGCCCCGGGCTGTAAAATAACTGTATCTTCCTGTAATGACATCACTGCTCGCCTGTGTAAACACCTCTGGATGATAACAGAGTAATACCGTGTGGATGTCAGCACCTCGTTTAAGTTCTCAGTCCAAATCCAATTATTTCTAGAATTTGACAGAAATAACCTTTTGGCCTCTATAGGCCTCTCTGTGTGTGTGTGTGTGTGTGTGTGTGTGTGTGTGTGTGTGTGTGTGTGTGTGTGTGTGTGTGTGTGTGTGTGTGTGTGTGTGTGTGTGTGTGTGTTGTACTATTATCACATTCTCAATATAGTGATTTTTACTGCGTCAACCTTTAACCTTCCCGTGCAGAATGTGTCCGTGTGTAACGCCTCACGTTAAAGAGAACTCAGAACATCAACGAGGTTTTAGACTATATTATAAATATATATGTACAGTATATATATATATATATATCTGAGTCGTGTGGGGTTTGTAGCAGTGGCTGTAAACACTGTTTGTCCAGATGCAGGCTGGCGTGGCCTTGCCTCTAACCCGAGCCGGGAGCTCCGGCGCTGGGGGGGGGGGGGGGGGGGGGGACACGGCTGACAGCAGCCTGGAGCTCCTGGATGTGAAGTCTGTGTTTACGCTGATGGTCACAGACTTGTGTTACTTCTCTTTAACCCTCCCTCTTCTCCACAGTCTGACTGTTCTTGTTTCATGAGGGTTTTAAAAGTTCCTCAAGTCAAAGAGTGTAAAAATGTAAAAAAAACAACTTCCACAATGTGTGAGGCTGAAAAGTCTTTTTTTCTCTTCCTCTTTGACTCGAGGGTCTTTTTGTAATCCAACTTCTGAAACATGGAGGAGTTGTGTTTTCACACTGAGTCTGAGGTTTGGCTGTGAATTCCCCTTAAAGGCCGTCACGTGTTAACACCGGTCCTGGTGTGTGTGTGTGTGTGTGTGTGTGTGTGTGTGTGTGTGTGTGTGTGTGTGTGTCCTGGTCCTGGTGCTGTCCTCACATGTGAACAGGAACCCTCCCCGTGGTGATGGTGGAGAGCTCCTGTCTTTAGATTTAACCTCAGGATTACGCAGGTGTTTAGGCTCTAAGAACCCTTTGAAGATAAAGAAAATATCTTCAACATCCGCGGAGGAAAGAACAGCATGGAACAGGCTCCAGGAATAGGTCTATTATGTGCGCTCGCTCCAAGAATACACACAGAACTACTGCAGCGAATGGGTCGTCCAAAACCCTCAGCGTCTAAATTGAAGCCGAGACAACCGAGAGCAGAGTGATTCATGGGCCTCGTCTTCCTTCTGACGGAGGGATGAAAGAGGAGCAGAAGTGGTCCGATTCTGGAGGCTCGGCTGACATGTCGGCTCGCTTTGACTCGACTTTTAGACTCTCGGCCTGCAAGGAATCACAGCCGGGACCGAAGACATGTGGACTCTGTGGTCGCTGTGGTTCTGCCCCTCAAATGTACATCACGTGGTGTCGCTGCAGGGACAGAAGCCTCCGTCACGGTGCTCCAACCAGACCTCTAAAAACATGTTCAACATGAAGTTGAACTCGACACATTTCTTATGTTTTTGCACACAAAACATGCATCACAGACTCCTGACAATCAACAGACGTTCATCACAATCAAAATCCATTTCTTTCATGTTTTAAATCCCGCTTCTTGCGGGATGTAAAAAGTTCTGACATTGTTGCTCCATCAAAGCTCAACTTTCACTAAAACCTACTTAAAGGAGTCGACAATGATCCGATAGCAGGACAGACTGGAGGACACACATCAAAGCACATTCAGCAACATGACCAACTATACTCTGTTGTACGGTAAACACTGTAAAGGGTTAGGGTTATAACATCCAACATAACTTAGAGACGGGGAAGTGAAGCCGTTATCTATGATCTCTACAAAGACTCCGGTCACTAAAACATCATTTTAACTGCAGAACGTGGACGTTTTAAAAGTTTTAAAAGGTTTTAAAACAACACGAACAAAGTAATCCGTGCAGCAGCGGTAGAGCAGCAGTACAATGACTGGTGTCTGGTGGCTTATCGGTGAGATAACAGTCTCTTTCTCTCGGTGCATCTGTTGAGTTGTAATCCCTCTACACTTATTTTAAACCAGCTCTATACCTCCATCCTCTGTCTGCTTCTGTTTCTCCCTCTTCCTCCTCTTCTATTTCTGCTCACTTGCACTTTGAAGCGGTGGTTTTATTTGTCCCGGTGGGCGGCCGGTCGAGAAGCAGCTATTAAAAGCAGCCGTGCGTGAAACTGGTGAAAACTGCCGTAGCTTAGCGCTGGTTGTGTGCTCGACAGCTGTGAACATCTACGCAATTATACTTCATGTGTGGATGCACTTCTTAAACGGTTACAATGAGCTTCACATGGTGGAAACACGGCAGCGGAAACTATCTGAGAGTTTCAGTTGTTACTGAGGATTACAAACTGTTACTTTTTAATGTGTGACATCTAAAAAGATTTAAATGTAATTATGCTTTTTAAAAGTTAACCAGAAAAACTATAATCTGATGTGAAATAAAGAGTTATTTATTGCTCAGTGTTCTGCAGCATTATGTAGAGAAACTATCTAAAACATGTGTTGATCATGTGAACTTTAAATCAAACTGTTGTGCAAACTGTTAGGCGCTTCATGTTAACGCGTTACGCACTTCATGTTAACGCTTTACACGCTTCATGTTAACGCGTTACGCACTTCATGTTAACGCGTTACGCGCTTCATGTTAACGCGTTACGCACTTCATGTTAACGCGTTACGCGCTTCATGTTAACGCGTTACGCACTTCATGTTAACGCTTTACACTCTTCATGGTTACACGCTTCATGTTAACATGTTACACGCTTCATGTTAACGCTTTACACGCTTCATGTTAACATGTTACACGCTTCATGTTAACGCTTTACGCGCTTCATGTTAACATGTTACACGCTTCATGTTAACGCTTTACGCGCTTCATGTTAACATGTTACACGCTTCATGTTAACGCTTTACGCGCTTCATGTTAACATGTTACACGCTTCATGTTAACATGTTACACGCTTCATGTTAACGCTTTACGCGCTTCATGTTAACATGTTACACGCTTCATGTTAACGCGTTACGCGCTTCATGTTAACGCGTTACGCACTTCATGTTAACGCGTTACGCACTTCATGTTAACGCTTTACACGCTTCATGTTAACGCGTTACGCTCTTCATGGTTACACGCTTCATGTTAACATGTTACACGCTTCATGTTAACGCTTTACACGCTTCATGTTAACGCGTTACGCGCTTCATGTTAACGCGTTACGCGCTTCACGTTAACGCGTTACGCGCTTCACGTTAACGCGTTACGCGCTTCACGTTAACGCGTTACACGCTTCACGTTAACGCGTTACGCGCTTCACGTTAACACTTTACGCGCTTCACGTTAACGCGTTACGCGCTTCACGTTAACGCGTTACGCACTTCATGGTTACACGCTTCATGTTAACATGTTACGCGCTTCATGTTAACACTTTACACGCTTCACGTTAATGCGTTACGCGCTTCATGTTAACGCGTTACGCGCTTCACGTTAATGCGTTACGCGCTTCATGTTAACGCGTTACGCGCTTCATGTTAACGCGTTACGCGCTTCACGTTAATGCGTTACGCGCTTCATGTTAACGCGTTACGCGCTTCACGTTAACGCTTTACACGCTTCATGTTAACGCGTTACGCGCTTCACGTTAACATGTTACACGCTGCATGTTGTCAGAGATCTGTCCGCAGTACGAGGTGAACGTCAGGAAGACTTCTCAAAGGTGATAAAACTACAATGATGGTTGAACATCTGGTCTTGGAGGGGGGGGGGGGCGTTCCAACACTTTATTATCGCGGCGATTTGTGTTTCCAGGAAAAGGAAAGTGGACAAAAGTATGTGGACACCAGAAACATCAATCTTTCAAAGAACTCATCTTCATCTCCTCTTCTTATTATCGCTCCTCTTTCTCATTTTCTTTTTATTTCTCCTCATTATATTTCCAACATGTCGTCGTCACGTATGATTACTTACAAACCCGGCGCATGTTATTTTTCTCCTTTCTACATTTGAATAACTGACATGTTTTTCAGCCTAATTTCAGGCTGAAAAGCATCTTTTCACCGTAACATTCGTCATTCACTGTCTGCAGCTGTGAGGGTCGGCTCACTGAGTGGAGGCTTTTCATTTTTGTTACCTTACCTTTCACTCCTCAACCCAACGTCTGATCCATTCAGACGATGAAGGTCATCTGCTGCATGAGCACACCACGACGTGTGTGTGTGTCTCTAGATTTAGCATCTTTTGGAGCGTACTCTTGCTAGTTTCTGAAGATTACTAACCCAAGCTTTAATATTTGCAGATTAAGGATAATTAAAATCGTGAATATCTCCTCATGAGTGAGTTGAACATGATGTCTAGCTCGTTGTCATGTAGCTCTTGATCAAACCTCGATCAATTTACTGTTTTTAATCCACAAATAAATCCTTCAAAATATCATCCCATCTTACATTACAAAAACGTATAATAATATGTAATCATATTTAAATTGAATGTGTGTTTTGACTTTTATTTTGAAAGATTTAATCCTTAAAAATATTACCAACCAGAGAGCATCATATCATGTTTTGAGCTGCTGTCATCAGACTGGGAACTCACACACACACACACACACACACACACACACACACACACACACACCTGCAGGCTGTGTGTCAAAGCTTGATGTGTGTTGACGCCTGGAGTTGGAACTTTGCATTTAAAATATCTGTCAAACACTCGATGGATTGATTGACGTTTTCTCCTCTGCCCACACACACACACACACACACACACACACACACACACACACACGTACACACACTAATAGATGTATGAAGACACACACACACACAGAGTACACTATAACGCCTTTGAAGCAGCTTTCCTCCAGCACCACTGAATAGTTCACCGTGAGGAGGGTTTTTTCATCCCAAACAGGTAATAGCATCATTTTTCACGGCGGCGCCGGCGTCCCCGGCTCGCGTCGCCCTCATTAATCTCCCTAATGGAGAAGTAAGTGATCGGAGATGTGGGCTGTAATCACGTTTTTTCTTCTGCTGACGGCGTTCAGAGCTGCTTTCTGTTTGTTTGTTTTAAAACCTGATCGACACGCCGGTTCAAGTCTCGGGAAATAGAGAAGAAGTGGCGTTAAACACACTCCATATTTATGTTATAGAAACACAGCCGTCATGTATTAAACAGAATAGATTCTGGTCTGATGTGTTCAGGTACAGGTGGGATGATGAAGTATGATTTAGG
>JAVDOI010000521.1:15000-22019 GCA_032191485.1 Leptoclinus maculatus
CTATACAACCAGAGAGTCGCCCCCCGGTGGACATTAGAGAGAATGCAGCGTTAACACGTGAAGCATCGGCTTCACTCTCCTGGTCACTACCCACAGCTCCTGAGGGTCTGAGCGTAGATGGAGTATCGACATCAGACTCCTGCTCTGGTTGACAACAATTAGGAACTCTGAACAGATCGTTTCAATGCAGAATAGATGCGTATAACAAATCTGTTGTTGGTGATTTTAGGCTCTCTTTTCCTTCAAATTGTTTCCAGTTATATTTTAAATCTAAAAAGTCGTCTCACCCGACTGACCACATGGCTTTACACAACACACATCTCTGTCTGCCTCCTCACATGTAATGAACCTCATTATGCAGCGAGATCACCTGCTCTTTAAAATGGGACACTTCAGTCCCTCTTCAATCTCCATCTCGCGCCGTCCTTTTCCCTCTTTGTGAGCGGTTATAATGGGATTGAGGGACGAGTGACGGCCGCAGACAATAAAGAAGTGAGAGAGAGAGAGAGAGAGAGAGAGAACGATGAGGAGGCTTCAGAGGCCGAGAGGAAGTCATTCATGGTGAAGAAAAGAAACCAGAGCATCAGACATGTTATAATAGACATAATGATCCTCTATGAGTGTCTTCATGGAGGCAGAATGATTTCTATATGACCTGTTTGGCCCCGATGGATATCAGACGTCGTTCATCAAATTAATTTCAGGAAGAAAGTTCAGAACTGTTCACATATAACAATGTCAGAGATGTAAAATAACAAAAACCTTAACTTACTTAGTTTTCCTTCCTCTCTTATTTATTTAATTTAATGAAACATGACGAGACATGTGAGACAAGACGGGACAGAACTTAACACACTGACAGAATATACACTACAGGACCAAACGTGTGTTCAGAGAGAAAGAACCAGGTTCAATCTGAGGGGGGGGGGGGTACGCTATTGGAGAGCAGTGTGTGTGTGTGTGTGTGTATTTGTTTTAATAATAAATGTAACATTTTAAAAGGGGGAAATATATGTACATGTGTTTTCCTGGCAATAATAATATTATTATTATTATTATTGTTATTATTGTTATTAATAGTGTTATTAATAGTGTTATTAATATTGTTATTATTGTTGTTATTATCGTAATTGTTATTATTGTTATTATTGTTATTATTTTATTGTTATTATTATTATTATTATTATTGTTATTATTACCATTGTTGTTATTATTGTTATTGTTATTATTATTGTTGTTATTGTTATTGTTATTGTTATTATTGTTATTATTATTGTTGTTATTACTATTGTTGTTATTATTATTGTTATTATTATTATTATTATTGTTGTTATTAGTGTTATTGTTGTTGTTGTTATTATTGTTATTATTATTGTTGTTGTTGTTATTAGTGTTATTGTTATTGTTATTGTTATTGTTATTGTTGTTATTATTATTATTGTTATTATTATTGTTGTTGTTATTGTTGTTGTTGTTGTTATTGTACAGTACAGCCATTACATGCCTTCGTGCTCGGTCTCTCTGCCCGTCGGCCCGTCTTCTGGCTCTCTGCAGCCCATAAATAGCTCCATGTTGTGATCACCACTCAGCCACACAGCCGCCCGCCGTCCTCTCCAACGTTAGTCCTTCTCTCAAAGGTCACCGGTTGGTGGTTATTAACAAGCTTATGGCGGCCATCTTCCTCACACTTCACACCCAAGAAATGTTGCACGACGGCGACATTTCAAAGACGAGTTGGAGCTCAGAGCTGTTCGTAATCATCTTAAAGACGTCTCATGCTCCTCTGGGTTTCTACTACTACATGTTTACATGCTCGAATGTTAAAATACTCATTTAACTCACACCGTGTGTCACACTTTCACTTATTTATATATTTAGATATTTAGCACCTCATCCTGCTTTATAATTAAAAACATCTTGAATCTCACTTCCTACAACATGAGACCTTTAAAGACAGTTTTTCTTCCCCATAATTCAGAAATAAAGCTGCTATTGTTAAGTCGATGAGCTTGAAGTCTTTGTTACAGAAACATGAGGATTATAAGAGGAAACATGTCATTCAATCACTTTATTTTGCATTTTAAAAGCCAAAAGTTCAAGTTTCAGCAAATATGAAAAGAAGGATGTTTTGTTCATGAGGATCGTGTAAATGTGATTTCTTGCATTCATAACAATGCCGTTTGGAATCTCAGATCTCAAATGTCGGAGTTTCCCACACGCACTTGAACGCACCAACAGAGAGAATTGTTTCCCTGTTTAATTAAAAACTGAACCATGTGTTTTAAGTCTCTTGAAGTGAATTCTAATGAACACAAACTGGTGACCCTGCAGGTACATGGTGTATTCTGGTGGAACAGGATCAGAGTCGACATGATGACGTCGACTCTTTCACTTCCACCTCAGACTCTGAAGGTTTGTTTGTGCATCGATGTGAAACATCAACTATCTCAACTCCCCCGTTTGTGAACTATTGATCTCACACCAACTATTTCAGATCCGTCACAGAGTTACTAACATGGGAATAGATGTGGAGCACAGATGTGAAACTGCATTAGGATGTAAACACTTGATCCACAGTGAAGATTCATTGATGAATGAATAGGATTAGGAACAGTACGAGAGGTGTGACCGTGTGGACGCTTTAAGGATCTAGATTCATGAATGATCTTCCTCTCTGCAGCTCAACTCTCAGAGTCTTCTTCTGCATGAATTCATACACTCACTTCTCTAGCGGAGTTGAAGGATTTGTGAAGTGTCAGAACAATTCTTGTCTTCGGCACATTTCCAGCTGAACCGGCTTCTGAGGCGCCGGTGAAGTCCAGTTTCCATGCCGACATGACGAGTGGTTAACGGGGTCACGGGTACATCTGCAGGGTCCGTCCTCTGGAGACTCAGAATGACTTCCAACTCTCCTATTACTGAATCTCACGAACATACACAGAGAGAAATGATGGTTCTTAACTGGTTCTTTAAAAGGCTGTGTGGTTCCACGAAGAACCATCACCTACTGAAAGAACCATGTTACCTATTGGATGGTTCTAAGTGTTTGTCAAATGGTTCTTTGGGATATCAAAGGGTTCTTAATTCATGTTTGAGGTATTTGATAATGGGGGACGGTAAATTTGCAAAACAATCTTTTATTCTCTAAGTTCTTCAAAGAACCAGAAATGGCACCTTTTCTGGTTCTTTGAAGTTCTCTTTGAAGTTCCATAAACTGTTTCTAGACGCTTTTTTAAAGAACCGTCTAAGTAACTGGTTCTTTAATAAAGAACCTTGGTCTGAAATGTTCTTTGTGGAACCAGAGATGGTTCTTCTATGGCATCACTCTAAAGAACCATTTTTTTAGAAATGGCACCTTTTCTGGTTCTTTGAAATTCCTTAAACGTTTTTTTCATTGATTGTCCTCTAATCGTATTTATTAATAACTGTATGACATTAGAACTGTCTTTACTGTGGATCAACAAGCGTTTACATCCAAATGCAGTTTGCCCCCTGGTTCTTTAAAGAACCTTTGTCTGAAAGGTTCTTTGTGGAACCAGAAATGGTTCTTCTGTGGCATCACTCTAAAGAACCATTTTCGGTTCCAGGTGGCACCTTTATCTTTCTCTGTAGGATGAAAGTGAACATTCATTGAACGTCTCTGCTGCTGACGGATCTATTTTGTACCTGGCAACCTGCTACCTGGCAACCTGCTACCTGGCAACCTGCTTCAGACAACTGACGTGTTTGTTTTCGTGATTGAAAGATCAAACTGGAGTCAGTTTCTATTTTTGCACCATCTAAATGATGCTGATGATCATTTCCTCCGGTTTGTCGATGGAGGTTGTGAACGAAGTCATGAATAAGAAATGTATCCGCAGGAACACGTCTCAGTATTATCATCATGTCAGCGTGACGTCACACAAGACAAATGAGATCTTTAGGGTCATTTAGAAAGTGACTTCTTTCTTATCAGTGAAAGACTGTATGATAAATATGAATACAAATATAGATATGTGTTAACAGAGCCTTGTAATCTTCCTCATCAAAGCTGATGGTCGTGTCCCTCGTCTTCCTCCTCACATGCAGAGAGAGAGAATGTCCCGGAGGAGCTTTGTGTTCGGTGTGTTCCCGAGAGGAGGACCTCCTATCTTCACACATCACCGCCGACACACACTCAGACATCCAACAGTATACGGTCGTCACGAGGCTTCAGATGGAGGAGCTTTAATATGAAGAGCGCTCGATGTAAAAAATACGCAAAACAACCCACAACTGACGCTGAGTTAAGATGACGTTTTCCTGACTTAGTCCTTCTCTTTGTGTGTCCGTCTGGTAGTGTGGTGCTGGGCGGGAGGTTCATTCATATGGTGCAGCAGGTGGACGGTATTCATGGAGAAGAATGCGTCTTGTGCTTCGTTCACACGACGAGCGGGAAAACAAAGTCCCCAAAGCCGCTAACGTGTTCCTCTACAACCCGTTGACGTAGTTATATCGTTGTAACGCATATTCTTCACAGAACAATATGATTGGTCGACGCTTCGTTGCATCATTGGAGTGCTGGAATGTGATTGATTTGTCGGGTGTTCATCAGTTTGTAGCTTCATGATGTGTTGCTCAGCGTGAACACTGAGATCTGTTCCCATCACAGCGTCACTCTGCTGGAGTTCATTCTGTGATACAACTGACGACCCTACGCTATGTATTCACCTTCATGTTGTTCTGCTGCACCTGAATCAACCATAATAGCAGGTTTTATTGGCGACGCCCCTCAGACCCAACACTGTGCTCCGCTAACATCAGTCGCTCAGGCTCGTCCCGTAATGCGTACACATCCCACAAAGTTATTTCCTCTGTTCTCCACGTTACCATGAACTATGAAATATATAAAGGCCGCTAAAGCACAGTGAGCGGGGGGGGGAAACAAAGTCAACGTTGATTTATCTGTCACGTGACTTCAGTAACCCCAGTTTGACAATCTTTCAGTAGTTTGTTTTCTAAACCTAAGTTGTTTCCTAGTTTATTTTGAAAAGACTTCATTCATGTAAGGAGCAGAAATGGACACGTGTTGCTGGACCTTTGTAGGAAAATGAGGAATAACTGTTTGTAAGATATCATAGGAAGCGTGGTTTGAGGACACGTTGAGTAGCTCCATGTTCAGATATTATATATTAGTTTGGTTCACCGTTCTTCATGTTGGGGTTGCAGCACTGGAGATCTAAAATACCAGTAAAACCAGATACCACCTGATCTGAACCAGCTGAAGGAGCTCAACACACCGTCTTGACCTTTTTGTACAACGTGCTGCAGCACCAGAACATGAAGCCTCCTTGTTCTCGGCCTTCAGATAGGACGAGCGCTGCAAGTATCTGGACTCGTCCTGACGGGATCGACTTGACATCCGGTCCTTCTTGGAGTCTCGGCGGCCCCTGATAGATCATGGTGTTGCTGTTAAAAGCGGCGCTCCCTGAAGTACTGTGACACCCGGCGGCTCGCTCCGTGTATCCGAGGGTTGGTGATCTCTCCGTGTTGGTGCACATTTGTTTTTTTTGTGTGTTGAGAAAGAGAGTCAGATAACAAGCTCGACATCAGAGCATCCAGGAGACGGAGAGAGTGAAACCTCAATGTCACAAACACTTACTCAGTCCTGTGATGTCGAGCACACAATCCATCGCAGACCAACTACTCGCTTCTTCACTTCCACCTAAAGACGGTTTATTTTCTGTTTCCTGATGTTTTCTTTACTGCAAACCAACAGATATTTTATCTAAACATTTCCAAATCTTCATACCTCGAACTAAAGTTTCCTGTTCGTCTTTGCAAAGTCGACATTCTTCATCTCTGACGAACTTTGAAGACGATGAGATTGGAGGTCCATCACGGGTCTTTAATCTTCCACAACCTTCCCCAGTCCCTCTTGTAAAAAACAGTTCTTCCTTTATTTTACTAGCGAAGCAGAAGTAAAGATGGACAAGCCTGACCATGAATTCTCAAACAACCTATTTAATATCTTAACTGTTTTTTGTTTGTTTTCCTACAAAGGTCCAGCAACACGTCCATTTCCCCTCCTTACATGGATGCAGTCTTTTCAAAATAAACTTCCATCGCCAACAAAAATACTCAGTTGGGTTCAGGAAAAGATCGTAGTTTGGGTTGAATTAAATACAGAAGTGGAGTTACTTCAGTAAAGAAGTTACTTGTTTGAATGAACAGCGACCTCCGGGCTGAAAGGTTGTTTTACCCGTCCACCTCCATTCGGACTCCATCTTTGTACTTCCTGGATCCTGAATACGTTGAAACTAATTTGTTCACAGATGTGCAATTACAGTTGACAGTCGGCCTTTCCCTGACAACGAACATGACATGGTTGCCAAGTACAGATAGAAGGGAGTAGAAAGGGAGGTTTTTAATACTATGTATGGCATATATATATATATATATATGTATATGTATATGTATATGTATGGCATTGGACAATCAATGAATGAATCCAGGGTGTTGCACAATACTGACCGTGTAGTCTGGTTTAGGTTGATTTATACTTTTACGTTTCGTTCCTTACATGTGGCCGAGACGCCAACAGGAAACTCATTCTAGTTTCTTGCATCGATTGGAGCGCCAGCTTCTGTTTTATCCAGTTGTTCCCAACAAAGAGAGAGCGAATGCAGACGCCTCTTCTGTGCAGCCAGTATGGACGCTTATTGATAGCTGAGGGTTTTGGTTGTAGATCAACTGGTATATCGAGAGCTTTCCCTTCAGACTCATTTCATCGGTTCTTCATCCTTCAAACTGAATATCGTCTCCAGTCGATTCTGCAGATGTTTGTTTTGCGTTCTGCTTCAACAAGTCGATTCTTCTGGGCCGTTTGTTGGAGCCACTGGGGGGGGGGGGGGCGTCCCCGTGGGTTTGATCCCAGTTTGTTCCATTAACACGGCGTTAAAAGCAGCCCGTCCCTGGTGTAACGTTCCCCGCTTACTGCCGCTCCCACCGCCTCTTAATGCTTGTTGCCAGGACTATTAAGCCCACAGAGAGAGGGAGAG
>JAVDOI010000522.1:0-5000 GCA_032191485.1 Leptoclinus maculatus
CTGTGTTTTTCCATCATCTGTTTTTCAAATTAAAAGTCTGTCTCTGGTTGTATTTTACTGTTTTGTTCCTGTTTGCTTCAGTAAAAGAAACAAATAAAGTGTTTTTCATTCTGATTCCAGTCTTCTGACATCGATGTGATTCTATCTGCCAAGAACAAAACGTTTCCTTTTTATTGATGTTACTCAACCTGTTTCCTCTGGTTCATGATGTTCACACTGTTCAGTGTTTCATGTGTTCATTAGAGAGTGAAGTGATGAGTTCTACTCAAAGTACAAATACAACAGTGTAGAAATACAAGTAAAAGTACTGAAGTATTATCAGCAATAAATATACGAATTGGTCTGTTGAAAGTCTCTTATTATTGATACTATAATAGAGTATTAGTATTGCTATAATAATTATTATAAATTATTCTTATTGTTGTTAAAGATTTGTTATTAATAATATAGATTATCATTATAGATTATATTTGTATCACTAATGAACACGTTCATGTTCTTTGTGTTCTACTGCGTACATTAGTAATATTATAAATATATACATATATATGTAGTTTTTCATGTGAGAAGGCTAGTATAAGTTAGAAATACTGAAGTACATTGTACTTAGTACTTGAGTAAAAGTACCTGAAGTATTTCAAATGAAAGGGTTTCTGTTCTTTGTTTATCTTCATGTAATTAAGTAATCTGACTGATTTTATTTTGAAAATGTCCGACTAGACCGGAAACTGCGTTGCTGTTTTCTGCAGCTTGACGCATCTTCGCCTCCGAGCCTCGAGCTCTGCGCTGGTTTTCTCTCAGTGGAAGAAGAAGAAGAAGAAGAAGCAGCATCTTCACCCCGCCGGGCCGTCCGGACCAGAGAAGCGAACCCTAGCCCGGTCTGTCCCGGTCTGTCCCGGTCTCTCTGTCTCAGTCTCTCTCCAAAACTTTGGACACTTTTACGCGTCACCGAGGCGCATTTTGGATTTTGGCTGATTTGGAGTGTGAGAAGTTTGAGCGCGACAGAAAGTTCCCGGAGACTCTGAGGAGGACGATGATCCTTCAGGGGGACCAGCTGCCGGTCCAGTGAACACATGTGAGTCCTCACACAGATTATTAATATTCATAGAATAGTAGAGATGTTTGCTGCTGCTGCTGGTCTTCAGTCGAGGGTTTATATTTTACATCAGAGTGTTCTACCAGTTGATCCAAAGAGACGCGCTGCTCTAACTCTGAACCTCCCAGTGTTCCTCCCAGTGTTCCTCCCAGTGTTCCTCACACTGTTCCTCCCAGTGTTCCTCACACTGTTCCTCCCAGTGTTCCTCCCAGTGTTCCTCACACTGTTCCTCACACTGTTCCTCCCAGTGTTCCTCACACTGTTCCTCCCAGTGTTCCTCCCAGTGTTCCTCACACTGTTCCTCACACTGTTCCTCACACTGTTCTTCACACTGTTCCTCCCAGTGTTCCTCACACTGTTCCTCACACTGTTCCTCACAGTGTTCCTCACACTGTTCTTCACACTGTTCCTCCCACTGTTCCTCACACTGTTCCTCACACTGTTCTTCACAGTGTTCCTCACACTGTTCCTCACAGTGTTCCTCACACTGTTCCTCACACTGTTCCTCCCAGTGTTCCTCACACTGTTCCTCCCAGTGTTCCTCACACTGTTCCTCCCAGTGTTCCTCACACTGTTCCTCCCAGTGTTCCTCACACTGTTCCTCCCAGTGTTCCTCCCAGTGTTCCTCCCAGTGTTCCTCACACTGTTCCTCCCAGTGTTCCTCACACTGTTCCTCCCAGTGTTCCTCCCAGTGTTCCTCCCAGTGTTCCTCACACTGTTCTTCACAGTGTTCCTCACACTGTTCCTCACAGTGTTCCTCACACTGTTCCTCACACTGTTCCTCCCAGTGTTCCTCACACTGTTCCTCCCAGTGTTCCTCACACTGTTCCTCCCAGTGTTCCTCACACTGTTCCTCCCAGTGTTCCTCCCAGTGTTCCTCCCAGTGTTCCTCACACTGTTTCTCCCAGTGTTCCTCACACTGTTCCTCCCAGTGTTCCTCCCAGTGTTCCTCCCAGTGTTCCTCACACTGTTCCTCACACTGTTCCTCACACTGTTCTTCACAGTGTTCCTCACACTGTTCCTCACAGTGTTCCTCACACTGTTCCTCACACTGTTCCTCCCAGTGTTCCTCACACTGTTCCTCCCAGTGTTCCTCACACTGTTCCTCACACTGTTCCTCACACTGTTCCTCACACTGTTCCTCACACTGTTCCTCACACTGTTCCTCACAGTGCTGCTGGAGAGAGATCAACAGTTTCAGCTTTACCTTTGAGATTGAGCTGAAGTTTGAGTTTGATTCTCGCGTCGTTAATGATGAAGAAGAGAAGAAGAAGAAGACATAAAGGAGTGTTTTCTTCTCTGAGCTAAGAGCTGAACTCTCCTCAGAAGAAGAAGAAGAAGAAGTAGCAGAACACCTCAGATCTCCTGAAAAATGAAACTTCTAAACTATACAATCACTTGTAAAAACCCTCTTTTGTCACCATGTGAACACTGTGTCTAAAGTATATATAAATATAAATATGTGTATATGTGTATATATACTGTATATAGTACACTACTAGGTGGTGATTCAGGCTATGATACATCAAATACCAGAGAAGACGTTTCTGAGCATGCTCAGTGAGCGTATTGATCTCTGCTGGTGTAAACAAACAGTAAAATAGTAAAACAATAGCTCAGTAGTTATGTATTCATACATGTATGATGTATGATGTGATATATTTGGTGCTCTGGTGAAATATAAAATGGACTCATGAGGAGTTTCTGCTTCGCGTCACTTCACAATATGAGGAGAGGAAAACACAGGAAAACTTTTCAGAGTTTTGTTTTATGAAATATTCACACGAGATGACGAGTGAGCGTTTCCCAACACATGAAATGAGTTCACGAGACCGAAAACTTAAAACTGTGTTTGTGTGGACGAGAGGACTAAACGAACTATGATGGTTCTGCATGTTCAGGCTACTGCCTGGTTCTCTGGTGGTTCTGGTTCTCTGGTGGTTCTGGTTCTATGGTGGTTCTGGTTGATGGTTCTGGTTCTATGGTGGTTCTGGTTCTATACTGGTTCTGGTTCTATGGTGGTTCTGGTTGATGGTTCTGGTTCTATGGTGGTTCTGGTTGATGGTTCTGGTTCTATGGTGGTTCTGGTTCTATACTGGTTCTGGTTCTATGGTGGTTCTGGTTGATGGTTCTGGTTCTATGGTGGTTCTGGTTGATGGTTCTGGTTCTATGGTGGTTCTGGTTGATGGTTCTGGTTCTATGGTGGTTCTAGTTCTATGGTGGTTCTGGTTGATGGTTCTGGTGCTATTGTGGTTCTGGTTGATGGTTCTGGTTCTGGTTGATGATTCTGGTTCTATGGTGGTTCTGGTTCTATAATGGTTCTGGTTCTATGGTGGTTCTGGTTGATGGTTCTGGTTCTATTGTGGTTCTGGTTCTATGGTGGTTCTGGTTCTATTGTGGTTCTGGTTGATGGTTCTGGTTCTATGGTGGTTCTGGTTGATGGTTCTTGTTTCTACTTACCAAAGCTGCCTTCACTTAAAGACAAAGTCCATCCTCCTTTCTTTGTTAACAAAGTCCGTAACTCACAAATCCATTTCTCCTCCTCGCTAAACGCTAGAAATGTCATAACTTCTCTTACATGTGTTTCAACCTGAACTCTTACTAAACACTACGATCTGCTAGCTTTCTGTTTGAAAAGTCACGCTGGCCCACTGACCAATCACGGCGCACGTTAATGCAGACGTACTTAGCAGGCTACCTGGGTAGCAGTGGCACGTCAAAGAATACGCCCAACATGTCAAACTAAAGATCTGATTGGTTGAAGACTATGACAATCAACAATAATGTCCCCATTCACTTAAACTAAGTCTCTCTAGAGGACCTCGGGCCTCTCTTACATAGAGACACAGAGGCTGAATCTGATTGGATAAAAGCTCTCCTTAAAACAAGCTGTGCTGGAAGCAGAGCAACAGAGGAAGACAGGAGCTGTGCAATGAGAACATAAGATAATGGGAAAAATATTTATAATACATGTAGTGTATTTGTGAAAAATTATTAAATTATAAAATAGATATAACTTTGTGATTCTGTTTAGGCCAGCAGAGAAGGCTTAGCAGGCCCTGACGGCCCACCACTGGTCTAAAGTATGTGTATATATATATATATATATATGTTTATATTAGTGCTGGGCAACGATTACAATTTTTAATCGCGATTAATCACATGATTTTTTTGCGATTAATCTCATTGTTATGCGCAAAGTTCAATAATTAATTCAAAAGTAGTGTATTGTGCACTTTTATTTTAAAGTACTGCTATATGAACTAAAGGTCAATAACATTTGGTTTGTAAACACTTTAAACACATCCGGTTCTTTTTAACAGCAGTATTCCCTTTACACAGTAGCAGTTATAACACAGTTATAATGATTCTGATAATAGATATTCAGCCGGTGTTCATAACTTTATCTTCATGTGTAAGAGATGATATTTAAATATAAACCTTGAACACTGTAAACCTATCTACGTCATGTTTTTATGTTTGTTAAATTCTCAGTAGTAATAACTAAATGATATGATTATTATACATATTACAAACAAAACACTTTAAAAACTCTAAAAAAATTATTTAAATGAATCATTTATTTTTTGCTTTTTGTGGTATTTTGGTCAGACACACATATTTAACGCTGATTACTGTAATATGTGTGGTATTTGTTATAAATGTACGTTGGTACATAGAGGGTGATAAGAAGCTGTACATGGAGGGACTTAGGACCCAGGGGAGTGTAGGTGAAGGAAACAGGAAGAGACGGAAGAGACGCCACACAAACAGCTGTTCACCGCTCGCTGACGGTTCTTGTGTTAAAAATGTCGCTTAATAATAAAAAAAAACTGCGTTAACGCGCGATAAAATAATTGTCGGCGTTAATTAATGAATGCGTTAACGCGATAATAAAGCGTTA
>JAVDOI010000522.1:10000-22016 GCA_032191485.1 Leptoclinus maculatus
AGTTTCATTTGTTCAATAGATTTATTGATCATCAATCATTATTGCTGAGTTAATTTGTTCATTTATGAATTTTAGATTTTGATCGTTTGATTTAAAGTTTGTTTGTTTGATCAATCGTCCATTTGTTGGATGTCTTATTATTTGAATTGATCAGTTGTACTTTCAATCGATTGTTTGATTGATCAGTTTGTTGGATTCATTTCTAATTAACGATCGATAGTTTATTTCATTAATAGTTCAAACATCCACGTGTTGTTTTGTTGGATCACTCGAGTTGATCGGGCAAATATGTGTGTGTGTGTGTGTGTGTGTGTGTGTGTGTGTGTGTGTGTGTGTGTGTGTGTGTGTGTGTGTGTGTGTGTCTGTGTGTCTCAGTCAGTCGTCTGTGAAGTTAAAAGTTCAAAAGGTTTATTTTCCCCCAAAAAAATAACTTTAGATTCAAAACAGCAAGTTGTGACCTGATGAAGTGAAATTGAACCGCACACACACACACACACACACACACACACACACACACACACACACACACACACACACACACACACACACACACACACACACACACACACACACACACACACACACACAGAGTAGTGAGACATGAAGTGTTTCATTAAGGTTGTATTTCTAAGCTTTAACATGAGGCCAGCTGTCTGTCTCTGTAACCATGTGGACACCTGAACGTCCCTCATGTAGCGTTCAGAGATCTGAGCCGGCCAATCAGCTTCCTAAAGCAGAGCTCTGATAGGAGGAGGAGGAGGGGGAGGGGGAGGAGGAGGGGGAGGAGGAGGAGGAGGAGGAGGAGGAGGAGGAGGAGGGGGAGGGGGAGGAGGAGAGACAGAAGAGATTCTTGGCTGTTGATGTTTTCAACATTCGAGGCAAGAACTCTCATTAAAACGAAAAATTAAAACTCAAACCGAAAGAGTGTGTGTGTGTGTGTGTGTGTGTGTGTGTGTGTGTGTGTGTGTGTTAATGTATTTTCCAACCAGCAGCCTCAGGCCAAACCGAGCGGTTCACACACACTCGTAAAATTCCCAGCAGTACGAAACCACACACACACACACACAGAGGTTAGCGGTTAGCGGTTAGCGGAGAACGCAACCAATGTGTGTGTGTGTGTGTGTGTGTGTGTGTGTGTGTGTGTGTGTGTGTGTGTGTGTGTGTGTGTGTGTGTGTGTGTGTGTGTGTGTGTGTGTGTGTGTGTGTGTGTGTGTGTGTGTGTGTGTGTGTGTGTGTGTGTGTGTGTGTGAGACCAGTCGATAAACTGACGGTCTGAACAGAACGAGAGCAGGAAACGTCTTCAGACTCAAGTGTTCTTCCTCCGACAGAAGAACGTCGTCTATTTAATGGAAATGACTCGTGTGATAAATGCTGTAAAATGTTTTTTAGAAGAAACTAGGGCTGTCCCCCAAAACCCAGTTCTAAAAAGATACCGGTTCTAAATGAGTAAAAACCCGTTGGTATAAGGTCCTCAGTACAGCCTGAGACTCACATCCTGATCAGAGAGAAGAAAACATTTGAGAACTCTGGTTGTCTCAAACACAATAAAGAACCGCTAAGAGTATTGATGGTACTAGTATCGATAAGAGTACTAGTATCGATAAGAGTACTAGTATCGATAAGAGTACTAGTATGGATAAAATCCTAAAGATAACCATCGCTAGAAACAGATTAAATACGTCATTCAATGAGAACAAGATTGTAAAAGGAAAAGACATCTGCAGCTTTAGGATTTTGCTTCCTGTTTGGTTGGTGACGGCCAAAAACCAAGATGGTGATGGCCAAAAACCAAGATGGTGATCGCCAAAAACCAAGATGGTGACGGCCAAAAACCAAGATGGTGATGGCCAAAAACCAAGATGGTGATCGCCAAAAACCAAGATGGTGACGGCCAAAAACCAAGATGGTGACGGCCAAAAACCAAGATGGTGATGGCCAAAAACCAAGATGGTGATGGTCAAAAAACAAGATGGTGACGGACAAAAACCAAGTTAAAAACCAAGAAGGCAATGCCCATAAAACCACTAATTTTTATATACGGAACTGGAGGCTTCAAAACGATAGAGTGACGTCCACTTCTTACAGGCTATGAGATAAAGAGGAAAACACACAGAGAGATGTGGATGTTTGAGGTTTTCATATTGAAGTTGATTTACAGCGACACAGAGAAAATATTGTGTCAACAGCTGATGATTAAAATCACGTCTGCGGCGCCACATTTTTCATGATGAAGTTACATTTAATTCACCAAAACTCTCCCATCAGTCGTCCTCCCCCTCTGAAGTAATTCCTCCCGAGGGAGACTCAGGGAGAGAGAGGAGGTTTCTGTTCATCCAGGTTTTATAACATTATGTGGCCGTGTGCTGCTGACAAGGACGATCAGATCTCATCAGCCAGACCGCCATCCTCCGCTCATTCCTCCTCTTCATCGCTTCTTCTTCTCCTCTTTGCTCATATTCTTTCCATCTTTCTGAAACAAACAACATGGTTGAGTTGAGGAAAAGATCGTGGTTTGGGTTCAAACCGGTACATTTTTGTGACGTAGCTTCAGTACATTTTGTACGTGACGTAAATAGAGTATGTTACAGAAGTGAACTAAAGTAACGTGTAGATGATGTTGCTTTGGTTTCACGTGGAACATGAACAGCGGTTTCCTGGGTGAAAGTCGGAGTAAACGGAGAGCACTAATGATGACGCAGATGTGTTTATGTTGGAGTTACTTAAAAAACCTGATGCGTCTCAAACCACAACATATCTTCATACAACAGTTCGTATGATATCTTATGAAAAGTTACTCATTTTTTGTGCGTTTTCCTACAAAAGTCCAGCAACACGTGTCAATTTCTGCCTGTATTTTCAAAATAAACTTCTGTCTTCACAGGAAACAACTCAGTTAGGTTTAGGTAAAGACCGTAGGTATTACGTTTTAATAATAAGTCATATAATCAACGAAGCTGCTCATCACAAATCAACCACTACAAAATAAACCTCAAAACTAAGTAAACCTGAGTTAGTATTTTACTTTGAAAAGCAGCTAGAGGGGAAGCTAGAGCGCCAAAGTTTGAGCCGGCGACATTATTTGACGAGTTGTTAGACTCTAAAGGGATCCTCGGTGTGTTTGAAACCAGGATGATTTAAACTTGTGATTGTTGTATATCAACAGAAATATGTTACTAACGATGAACCTCCATCACACCGTGTCGTTCTTCTCACTTCTGTCCTTCTACGAGCGAAGCAAACAACGTGTTCATTAACGAGCTTTAGCAGTTTACAGCCTGGCTAGCTGTTTCCATCCGTTCCAGGTCTTTGTGCTAAGCTAAGCTAACCGGCTGCGGGCTGTGTAGCTTCATATTTAGCGTAAAGACACAAGAGAGAGATGTCGATCTTCAAAGTGTTGATATCACTTTTAAAGAATGAAAAATTAACTTTTTTAAACCGTAGAAATCTAAAACACGTGATGAGAATCCGCACCATTTATTAAAGTACAGGAACGTCGTTCTTTCTTCTGTTTCAAGGTTTCTTCTTCACATTTTGTGGCAAAGAAAGCCGACAGAGCTGAGGATGCAAATAAAAGAGCAAGTTCACAGTGTTTAAGTCCTCCTTCCTCTTTAAATCCACCAGTTCTGAATAAATAACTCTCTGGATATTGAATGAAAGTGATGAACACAACGAGTAACTTTAAACACAAACAAGGCTCGACTCTGTCCTCTGTTCCTCCTCTCCTCACCTCCTCCTCTCCTCACCTCCTCCCCCCTCGGATGCCACTCTCTATTATCTCCTAGTGAAAGACGGGAGGAGAGGGAGGAGGACAAACACCTGTGAGAGTTCAGCTGGTTTAACCTGAAGAGCTGATCACTTCTATGAACTCCACAAACCCTTCGATCAGACCTCCGTCTTCATCAGATGATCTCATGTCGTTCATTATGAACACAGCTGAGGGTTCATCAGATGATCTCATGTCGTTCATTATGAACACAGCTGAGGGTTCATCAGATGATCTCATGTCGTTCATTATGAACACAGCTGAGGGTTCATCAGATGATCTCATGTCGTTCATTATGAACACAGCTGAGGGTTCATCAGATGGAATCTGGTTTCTTCGTCCTGCAGACAGACATGAAGCACAAAGACATTCTGACTTTTATGTTTATTCTTTATTTGCACTTTTATTAATGTAAAGGTCAGACAGAGAAACAAATGAATGAATATAAAACCCACGACAGGTTTATCTAGAAAAGACTGAATAAAAACAATGCAAAGAAAGTATTAATTAAAATGCATTTAGTTTACATGTTAGGCTGCTAAAGATAACAAACAACGTTAAAATCTCATTCTGGCAGAGAATCGTTTAATAAGTAAAGTTCATATTCCATAACTGTACTCAATATTTTAACTTAAGTTCTGTCAATAATCCGTCGGTGACTTTCTTATTATGAATAAAAAGCGTTTTGTCTGAACTCGACTGCTTCACGTTGAGCGGTAAAGGAGCACCACGTCAGACATGAAAGGATTGAAGAACAGGAGGAGGTTGGAACAAGTGGAGGATACAAGTGGTTAGCTGGTAGGAAAGGAAACGAAGACAACAAAGAGCCGAAGGAGAGAGAGGAATGAACGAGGGAGGAGAGAGGAATGTAAAAGAATGTGAGAGAAACGCCAGAAGAGGACGGCGAGGTGAAAAGAGAGAAGGGCAGGTTGATGGAAGCCGACTAATCTACAGGATTAGTGTCGGGAACAGAGCGAGAGTTCTCCGTCATCAGAAGCACTGAGCTGCTTCAGTCACAGGGAAACACTCCGCTCACCTCATGTAGAGTTTAACTTGTCCTTCCACTCGGCTCGTGTTTCTCTTCAGGTTTGTTGTGAATATAATGCGACTGAACGTCACTGTGAGTTTCTCCTGAGAACGAGTACATCCTCATGAAGCTAGTGTTAGGGGTGGATATCGGGGACAGACCCTCTGACGTTTAAAACAAGAAAACAGGAAGTGATTCAAAATGAGTCGGCTTCATTTTACAGATTAAAACATGATGGATCCCCAATTGAGTATCTGAGTAGAAACACTTTGGTTCTTGATGTGAAGCTGTAAGTTAAGAGCTCCAAACATACAGGAGAGACGTTGTACTTTGATTATCTTAAGTTTGTGATATTGTCTTCGGGTCATTATGTGCAGTTTAAAAAAAGATTACAACTCTTCTTTAACCTTTAACTGAGCTGCTTGTGAACAGCCGAGTGAAGCCAAAGCTTCAAGTGTTAAAGCTGCATTCTCTCTAGTGTCCACCAGGGGGCGACTCCTCTGGTTCTATAGAAGTCTATGAGAAAATGACTCTACTTCTCTCTTGATTTATTACCTCAGTAAACATTGTAAACATGAGTTTATGGTCTCAATCTCTAGTTTCAAGTCTTCTTCAATACAGCATGATGTTCATTTAGTACATTATGGTCCATTTAGAGTCACACAGACCATAAAGCAGGGGATGCTTTAGGGGCGGGGCTACTGTGATTGACAGGTCTCTACCAGAGACGTATACGGCGTCTCTACGTCACTCCTCAGTCCAGATATGGTCACTTCCTGTTCACATTTTTGTTTTCATATTATTATTAAGTACAGATTCAGTGAGTTCTGAGGAAACTACACAAGTCATTTCATCCAGTTTTTAAAATGTGCAACAAATCAAAAAGAAGTTTAAAGACTTCCTCATCGTCAGTGATGTAACGGACACAACGAGGATCTCCTCAGCTGCACCATGTGGACCAAAAGGTTTTGGATGATCCGGCTGCTGAAATGTTTCATGAGAGTTATTTCCCACACAGAACGGTGAAACCAGCGCCGACATGTGGGTTCACTTTGTCAGTCAGAGGCAGAACTACAACCAGAACTACTGTTCGTGAAGCTCGTCTGAAACACTAGAGGCCTTTGTTTCCCAGCTGATGTGGGAGACTGTGCTTCTTAAAAGAAGCAGCAGCCGTTCAACAATGAGCTGAGGAGAGTAAAGAGAGAAGTGTGGATTTGACTCCCTCAAAGATTCAGAGATGTAGAGATAGATGATGCAGCATGAAGACATCATTAAGGCTGACCAACAAACACAACGCAAAACTATTCAAACCAGCAGCAATGAATGTGACAGTCACCATCTTGGTTTTTGGTCGTCACCATCTTGGTTTTTGGTCGTCACCATCTTGGTTTTTGGTCGTCACCATCTTGGTTTTTGGTCGTCACCATCTTGTTCTTTTGCAGCCAGGAGAAGACACGAGAGGGTGCAGCTAAGTACAACCAAACGCTGAATAAGACATTTTTAGGCAACCGAAGTGTTAGAATTAACTTCTATGAACTTTGAAAGAGTTAAAGTTTTAGACGAAATCCCCGTCTGTGGTGTCGACCTGTCAATCACTGCGTGTTCCCAACACGTTTCCCTGTGTGTGATTATAAGAGACTCTGTCTGCTCGTTAGCCTCGCTGACGTGTTTCACACGTTCAATGAATGTTTATTAAAGCGACCTGATGGTTGTATGAAGCTGGTTGTTCACACCATGTGTTTTACATGTTTACATGTCAGGAAATGTGAAACACACACACACACACACACACACACACACACACACACACACACACACAGAAGCTTGTAAAACAGCTGATGTCACCTCTCAGCCATCCATCCACACACACACACACACACACACACACACACACACACACACACACACACACATTTAAAGAAGTGAAGCAGTGTTTGTTGTTTGTTCTGTGACACTTTTATTACGATGAGGTTTTTTTACAGATCACATGACCTGCTGTCGTCCAGGAACGCAGCTTAGTCAGAGAGAACCAGTCTAGTCCTGACAGTGGTGGGCCGTCAGGGCCTGCAAAGCCTTCTCTGCTGGCCTAAACAGAATCACAAAAAAAAGAAAAAATGTTTATGTATTATAATTTATACAAATATTTTTCCCATTATCTTATTTTCTCACTGCACAGCTACTGTCTTCCTCAGTTGCTCTGCTTCCAGTGCAGCTTGTTTTAAGTAGAGCTTTTATCCAATCAGATTTCACCTCTGTGTCTCTAGGTAGAAGAGAGGCCCGAGGCCTGCAGACTCACAAGTGAATCCATGTGTAGTTTAAGTGAATGGGGACGATATTGTTGATTGTCATAGTGTTCAACCAATCAGATCTTTAGTGATGACATTGTTGGGCAGATTCTTTGAGTGTCAGCAGCCGCTACCCTTCCCAGACCAGCCGGCTACACCTACGTCATCATTACTATTGTCCATGTGGCAGCTCTTGCCGCTAAGTGCAGGGTGTGCTGTGATTGGTCAGTGGGCGAGCACGTGACTATCGTGAAACGAAACTTAACAGCACTGTGACACAGGGGGCTGAGACGAGGAAGAGATCGCAGAGCAGTACGTTTACTGTTTTGGGATTGTGAAAGTAAAATCATAGACGGTCCTCTCTAAAGAGATGGTCAGCCGTGGCTTGTCATTAAGGATGATGGTGGGTCCCACAGTCAGACCAGCTGAGAACCACATGTCCTACATGAGCACAGAGAACATTATGTTTTCATGAATTTAGCTTCTGCATTTTCCAAATGCTCTAGAGTTATCAAATGTATTGAAGCCTAGCCGTACCGAACGGGTTTAATACGAGTACGTACATAGTTACAGCCCTTAGAACAATAATATCTGTGGCGCCATCATGTGGTTATAAGGTGGTATATCAGCTGCATGACAGCAGTGAAGGCCTGGGTATGACAATGCACGGCCCCGCCAATGAGACTGAGACTGGTTCATTATAGACCTGATGTTTATTTTTAACAACATTGGCTCCTTTCTTCTCTTCTTCTTCTCCTCCCAGCACTCTTCTCTTCTCATTCTTCTTCTTCTCCTCCATGTTCTCTCTCTCTCTTCTTCACTGTCCTACTTTATTTTTCCTTCTCTCCATCTCTTATATTCTCGTTCCCATCTCCTCGTGATGGTTCAGAACACGTCTGTATGTTTAATATACTAAACTATTATACATTATTTTCGTCAGCAGAATCAAGTTTATTCTGAAATAATCAATCTCATTCAATTGATTTGGCTTTGATTTTATACTGCATCTCTATTAGCATGACAGAGAAGAGTTTCAGTTCCACAGAGGGTCCCTGAACACAACGCTGTCACGTCTCCAATTAATCCTCTAACGCTCTGGACCAAACCATCCGCCATCTAAATGTAAATGTGTAATCTCCAGTCAACTCACTGAGTGTGCGTGTGTGTGTGTTGTGTGTGCGCAACATATAGTCTATCACAGCAGTTCATATCATTCTTAAGATGAATCTTTTTCATGTGTTGATTCTTACAGAAATACGTGTCATGATCCTCTTTTTGTTAGTCTTTAAAAACATCATGAAGTATTTCACCACATTTTTCTAAACTAAGTAGTTTCCTGTGAAGGTTTAGTTTGAAAGGACTGTACACATGTAACGAGCAGAGTAAGATAAAAGTATAAATAACAGTATATTATACTAATAAAGTATATATATCAGCATCAGTACTTCCACCTGGTCCACTTCTCACACACACTGAAGTCTTGTTGTTCAGACTTTTATCGCAGTCCTGATCTCATCATCATCAAATCTGTTATCTCACACATTTGGTTATCAGCTCGGCCATATATAAATCTGTGGACTTCCTCTCTGCTCTTACGTCTGTCCTGATTGGCCGACACCACACACACACACCAACCTGGCCGACCTGTCAGCTGTTTGTAATCAGACATGTCATCACAGCTCTAAGCTACAGCAGAATGTCACATCCTGAGGCTGTTAGAAAGAAGTACAACTTCTAATTAGACTGAGAATCCCACAGTGAAGGATCAACTTTGAAGCTTTAGACGTGTATCTCAGAAACACGAGTTTACTATAATAATGTCGTGAGAAAGTGAAGCTTTGACTCTCAGGAAGGAAACAATGTGCTATCTGTGAGAGAGTTGCTTTTACTGTATAATGTTAAAGAAACAGTGGTTGTTTCAGATGGAGAGGCGTACGTGTGTGAAGATGTGGAGCTGTGGGATGTAATGCCAGGACAGATGTTCGCGTAGTCAGCAGCAGCTCTTCCTCCACAGCTGGATGTGTGGGAACGAGATCCAGTGAAGGATGTTGGTTGAGAGGAGCTCGTCCTGTTTCTCCAGATTGAGTCAGCACCAGGCTGGTTATTCACACTGTTTCACCTTTAACCAACTCTGACTGTGTCTTTCTCCGTTGAAACGTTCTCCACGCTCATTACAGGACATCAAGACAAATCTTTCTTGTATTACAAGTTTTTCTAAATGTTATATTAAATTTGTAAAATGAGGCGTTATCTAATGGTGGCTTCTGGTGAATGAGGGAGAAATCTACGGACACAAACTGACTAAAGTAATAAAATAAATGTTTTATTCTCGAGATCTGAAGAAGACTTGTTCTGGAGGAGATAGATCAAAAATGTGTGTTCACATCAATACAAAGCGATTTGTTTTGCATCGTTGCTGCTCGCTGGGATCGTTTTGTGTTTATTGGCGTCAATCGTGATAGGGGAGAGCTTTACCTCCATGTAGCCAATCAGCAGTCAGGGCTGAGATAAGCTCGAGTGCTGCTCTGTACGAGTGAGAAGAACCCAGATATTGAACTCATCACCTCATCTGGAGGAGTATTCACTGGATCTATCCAGACACTCGTCACTGGTTCACTACAGCTGTATGAACCCACAATAAACACATTCAGCTGGATTGAACTTCAACAAACTGAAATAATATATAATGATGTTGAATTGTAAAGTCTGAATTCATGCCTTTGTCAGGTCTGTCCACGAGATGACCAAGCTAACAAACTGTTAAGTGGTTGTTTCTGAATGGAGTCTGGATCAATCAATGCTGATGCTAAGCTAACATTGTAGCTGCTCCATCAACACTCACAATAACGTCATCGAGGCGAAATCTTCAGTGATGAAGAGAATCTCAACGCTGAAAAGGCTTTAACGACACGTAGTCACGCACATTTATATTATCGCATATTCTCCCGGTGAGAAATTGCGTCCAATCACGTCTTGTATTTGACTCTGTAGTTATCGCGTCGCCCCAACATGTTGCATTCGTTTGTTGTGAACACAGGATGGAGGGATCAGAGGAAACAGACGTTTAATGGACCTGTAATGAATCTGAGGAGAGTCGGCTTTCAGGTCCTCGGCCTCATGGAGAAGCTACATGAACCCAGTACAAGGTTCTCAGGCCTGGTTTACTAAAACAAACACTTCTGTTTGGTTCTGTCGTCGTGTTTGGTTCCATATGGTTCCGTTTGGTTGTGTTTGGTTATGTTTTGGGTTCAGTTCAGTTCGTTTATTGTTCTGTTTGGTTCTGGCTCTGTTTGGTCCGTTTGATTCGTTGTTGTGTTTAGTGTTTGGTTCTGTTGATTCTGGCTCTGTTTGGTTCGGATTCGGTCGTGTTTGGTTCCATTTTGTTATGTTTGGTTGTGTTTTTTTTAGTTTGTTCTGTTTGGGTTCTGTTCAGATTCGTTTGGTTCTGTTTGGTTCTGGCTCTTTTTGACTCTGGCTCTGTTGGCTCTGTTTGGTTCTGGTTCTGTTTGCTCTGTTTGGTTCTGTTTGCTTCTGGTTCTGTTTGGCTCTGTTTGGTTCTGGTTCTGTTTGGTCTGTTTGGCTCTGGTTGGTTCTGTTGGTTCTGGTTCTGTTTTGGCTCTGTTTTGGTTGTGTTTGGTTGTGTTTGCTCTGTTTTGTTCTGTTTGGTTCTGGTTCTGTTTGGCTCTGTTTGGCTCTGTTTGGTTCTGTTTGGGTGGTGTTTGGCTCTGTTTGTTCTGTTTGGTTCTGTTCTGTTTGGCTCTGTTTGGCTCTGTTTGGTTCTGTTTGGTTCTGGTTTGGCTCTGGTTGTTCTGGTTTGGTTCTGAGTTACTGTTGGCTCTGTTTGGTTGTGTTGGTTGTGTTTTGGGCTCTGTTTTGTTCTGTTTGGTTCTGGTTCTGTTTGGCTCTGTTTGGTTCTGTTTGCTCTGTTTGGATTCTGTTATTGTTCTGTTTGGTTCTGTTTGGTTCTGTTTGGTCTGTTTGCTCTGTTTGGCTCTGTTTGTTCTGGTTCTGTTTGGTATCTGTTTGGTTCTGTTTGGTTCTGTTTGGCTCTGTTTGGTCTTGTTTGGTATCTGTTTGGTCTGTTTGTTCTGTTTGGTCTCTCTTGATCCGGCCAGCTGAAGTTCACAGCTTCCAGAGCCGGCTGGAGTCAAGAGATGAAGAGAAACGTGAGGTTGTTCTGCAGACTTGAGAGGCGGCTTTTAAGGTTTTTGGGGGTTTTGAATTGTAGTGGTTCCCAACACACACACCCACACACACACACACACACACACACACCACACACACACACTACACACACACACACACACACACACAGTGAGTCAGTGTGTCCACCCTCTCTCTTGGGGAGTGTAGACTTCTACATCTCCTGATCCTCTGATTTCTTCAGCTTGTAGAGTAATAGCTTTTGTGTCATGTGTGTGTGTGTGTGTGAGTGTGGTGTGTGTGTGTGTGTGTGTGTGTGTGTGTGTGTGTGTGTGTGTGTTGTGTGTGGTGCGTCTGTGTGTATCGTGTGTGTGGTGAGTGAGTGAATCGTGCGGCTGTTTCTAGGTTTTTTCCATTAGAGGGAAAAAAGGAGTTTGGTGCCTTTTGATGTTGCATCCAAATGTTACTGAAATTTCCATGCTGAACAACTTTAATGGCTGCAGAGGGGTTTAGTGTCTCTCTCTCTCCTCTCTCTCTCTCTCTCTCTCTCTCTCTCTCTCTGTCTCTCTCATCTGTCTCTCTCTCTCTCCTCTCTCGTCCCTCTCTCTCGTCTCATCTTCCTCTCTCTCTCTCTCTCTTCTCTCTCTGTCTCTCTCTCTCTCTCTCTCTGTCCTCTATACTATGCGTGCTAACAAAAAAAAAAAACAAACACTAAAAAATACACAACCCCACCTCCAAAACAAACCCCAAAAAACCAAAACCCAACAAAAAAAAAAAAACCAACTAAACCACCCTACC
>JAVDOI010000523.1:0-21985 GCA_032191485.1 Leptoclinus maculatus
TGTTTACTTAGTCTCTTGTTCCCACCGGTCGATCAAACCCAGACACGACACACCCCTCCTCTACCTGTACGGTTACGGGTTAGCCTGGGACATTTTGAATGACAAGGGAAGTCCAAGGTACTACGTAGTGGCAAATATGCAATCAGCCTGTCCCCAATCAGAGCTTTTTTTTTATTGCCCGGTCTTTAGAAGACTGAAGGAACTGAAATGAAATGCATCTTTTTACTACCGTAGGTCTTTGTGTGTAACGTTGTGTGTGTGTATCTTTTACTACAGCTAAAGGACACTAAGTCAGCGGACCAAAAGACCACGTTGCTCCATTTCCTGGCGCAAGTATGTGAGGAGGAATTTCCAGATGTGATCAAGTTTGTTGAAGACCTGGAGCATGTGGACCGATCTAGCAGAGGTAATGTTGATTATTACCCATACGCACCAACATCCACACACATGCACCAACGGTTTTGGTATACTTCCTAGGTCATATTTGCTGCACCAAGGTACTACGCATCTTTTATTGTGACTCTCTTTAACCATGCAAGGATTACTACTCTAATTACCAGGCAACAGCCGCGCTGCTTCTTGTTCATTTTAACTACCTCCTACTCTTAATGGGGGGAAACCCCGGCGTTCACCCAGTGCACTGGACTTTTATCCACTGCCTGTCAAATCAACATCCCTGGTGATGTTTACCCGCAGAGCGTTGTCTTATAGAGGCTACATTAGTAATAAAGCCGTTGGACGATTCTTTGAGCAAACAATAGACATACAAACAAGACACTTTTTCCCCTCTCTGTTTTGTTTTTTTCATTAAATGAGAAAAGCCTGTCGCTTATGTTGTCTTCTGTTCAACATGTTGTTTAGGCAACTGCGAGCATGCTGTTAAAAACTGAATAATATTTAGAAAGGACGCTTCGGCTTCTCGTTTGATGGCGGCCATTCGGCGGTGTCGCCTGACATTAAACAATAGAGATGGTGTGGACAATTGCAGTGTTTAAGGATGGGAAAGGTGAGCCTAATGAAAAAATAATGAGCTGTGTGGGCTGTCCAGTTATACAAACTACTGATATATCACATGTTAACATTGCGTCATATCAAACCACTTAACTATAACCCCTTGAGGTTTACCTGAGAGACTGGGCTCGAGATCACTGCGCAGTGGTTAACGTCCAGCATGACGAGGAGAAAACATTATATTCTAGTAACACAAATTTTAAACAATTAGAATTTGTTTTTCATATTTGCTTGTTGTGACAGTATTTGAGCAGTTATCAGAGATGTGGTTCACAGAGCTTAATGCATAAACAGTCAGCGTTCTTACCCAGACAGAAATGGAGCATCCTTCTTCTCTATCCCGCTACTCTGAGCTCTACCCTTACCTTTCTACTTCTGTACCTCCCCGGGGATTATTCTGGGATTAGATGCTTGTTGATTCCGTAAACATGCATTGTACTTTCCCAGTTTAGCGTTTGATCTATGCTACACTCTGCTCATCTGCACGGCTGTTTGATACTCGCATTAATCTTTTTGCTGTAGCACGTTTACAAGAGTTATGGCTTCATTTTTCAAGAGAATACTTCAGGTCGCGCCGACTGCTCAGATGAAGAGCAATCGCCTGTTTGAATGTAGTTTAAGATCCCGTGTTGCCTTGACGCAAATCGATCTTTTTTGATTTGACACGTGGACGTGCACACAAACGCACGCACGCGCGCGCGCACACACACAGAAAATGATGACACGCTGCTGTGAGTATGGTAAAGGTCACAGGGAGAGCAGGGACAGACTGGGCGGTCAGAGGAGACTCGGCCATGCTCTTTGTTGAGTAGTGAGCGCTAGTGTGTGTGTGTGTGTGTGTGTGTGTGTGTGTGTGTGTGTGTGTGTGTGTGTGTGTAACTATAAGTGCGGCCGTACTATAGGTGTAACTGTCATAGCATGCGTCTTGTTGCTTGAAAGGCGATTTTACCCACTGCTCCACTCGCAGTAGGGAATGAAGGAAAGAGGCGAGGAGGAGAAAATGGAGTAAGGATGAAATGTGTGACTTCATTGTTTGGACTCTTGCTCGTAAAGGACCCCTCCAGGTTTTGTCCGGGCTTTAGTAATCTGCGGATAACGGTGCTCCTGTTGAGCGTTTCATTATTTTTCCTCCGACTGTGCTGCGTGGCCACAAGCCCTTGGCCGAGACTCATGAGCACAAGGGCGAGATCAATGGAAAGCACAGTCCTTGGATCTCTCCTCAAGCTTTGTCCACCTCCTCACCTCGTGGGCCTCGAGCTCAGTATATATTTGCATCCATACAGATGTCGTGTTCTTTCCCCGTCGCCGTCTTTCTCTCCGCGTGTCGGTACCATTATGAGATGCATGCACTAAGTGTCTCATCTCCCCGTATCTACTATTCAGACACACAAATTGCATTTCGTTTTTTTTGGAAACCATGCTCTTGAGTGGCTTCTTTTTCATCAGGCCTGACAGCCGTTCGGGGGACCTGAAGACACACTAAAAGGCTGTGTTACATTCATAGACGCATACCAAAGAGCTTACTTGAGCACGGAACAAGGTTTGGATAGAGGCAGCAGTAATGATTTGTGCTTCTAGTTTGCAAAAAGCCGCCGTCTTTTGACTGTGTGTGTGTGTAACGCTGCCTTCGCCCCCCCCCCCCCCCCCCCCCCCAGTTTAGGGTCCCCTTTGTGTCTGTCTCCTTCTCTCTGCCCCTCTCTCTCTTCTTTTCAGCACTACAGTCATTATTTCCCCTGACATGGGAAAGCATCCCTTGTGTGCTGCTTCTCCCTCTCATGTTCTATGTTTCTGTTTATGTCTGTCAATATCTCTCTGTGCCGATCCGTCTGCATTTCTTCTCTTATGTGTCTGTTTTTTTTGGTCTCCCAATCTTGTTTCCCCTTTTCTCTCCTGTTCCTATTTCCTTTGCGCACACACACACACACACACACACACACACACACACACACACACACACACACACACACACACACGTGCGCGACACACAGCAGTCAGGTTTGGGCAATTAAGACGTTTTGTTTGCGCCGCTGCTCGGTGCCGAGCTTGATGTCGAAATCAGACAAACACGGAGACATATTAATGTGCTCAATCAGGCTACTCTGCAGCTCGTAGATCTTTTAAATATTACCTCTCGGCAGCAGAATTTACTTGGAAAGCTACGCGCAATGCTAAACAGACCTGTCTGCATACATTTAGTTTCACAAACACGGGTGAGCTATTTAGCTTCTGTTCGAGGCTGGTGGTCCCGAGGAGTCATCAAGGAGGATTCAACGATATTGAGGTGTTGCTTTAATATGCGGCTCGAGCTCCGTTTTGCCACATGTGGCCTGAGTGATGAGTCTCGGGTTGAAAGCGCACTGCAACTTGCAATTCGGTGACCTTCATGCTCTTTTAGTATGTACGTACTGTAGTAGGCGCTCAGCATGGGGAGAGTGTGCGCTGGGATTTCTTGCATTACGAGCCCCCAGTTCCCAGCCTCTGGCACCATCAGTCTAGTCACACAGGCTTTGGCCTCAGGAGGCAGACCTGCATTTTTTTTCCAGTCTCTTAATTTCCATACATCAGAGGATGATGCATAGTGGAGCTCCGTGTGTGGTGGGACTGTTTGCGAGCACGGCTCCACTCGGTCTCCTTTATAGCACAGCAGGTTGGCAGGGTGATAAAAGGATGTCAATGGGGGGGAGGGGGGATTTGACCTCTACAAATATTCCAATTCTTCTTCTTCTAGACCAGAGGTAGCCAACACGGTGCCTGCGGGGACCACGTGAGTCGCCCGCAAGGCATGTTCTAAAAATAGCACTAGTATGAAGGCAAGTCACTGTCAAAATCCGAGAGCGCAAATAAGATCCATGCGCGCGCGTGTGTAGAGGTCCCGTGCGTGCAAATTAAACAGTAGCGCGCGTACTTTATTTTGACGAGTGCTTTCACATCACTCCGCGTAGAATATCTCTGCTCACGCGAGCAAAATTGCAGCGTGCGAGGAGAAAACCATGCTTTGAGCGCGAGGGGCGTCCCCTAGCTCGCGACTACTATCACTGCTCTTCTGCTCGCAAAACCTTCACCTGCTCGCTCGCGAGTAGTTCTTCTTTTTGACACTAAGTGGGCGGACCCAGTCATTATTGTATAACTACATTTAATTGGTTACAATCCTCGTCTTTGAATTGGCCCGGATATCACTTGGATATCAATCTTACACAACTGATAGTTTGTATAAACATGGGACAGAGTTCATGATTTGTTTAAAAATGTTACAACGGTAGTGTTTAGTACAAACGAGACATGATGTGAAAATATGACAGTTAATGATGTGTGATTTTGAACAAAATACACAATTGTTAATAATTATTGTGTGAGGAATAATTAACATTGACATGTGATCAGACAGTCACATCACATTTATTATTATTATTAAAAGGTGATCTGTCCAACTTTGTTATTCAGGAAGTTTGTATCAAACAAGTAGCCCTTCGTACTACTCAGTACCCTTGAAGTAGCTCTCAGTTTCAAAAAGGTTGGTGACCCCTGTTCTAGAACATCTGTCTGCAACCCCTCTAGACCACAGAGGCATTCAGGCCCCACTGCTAATACCATCACTCATGCTTCAACACGCAGAGAGAGAAGGCCGGGTGGCCAGACGGAACAAAGAAGACCTGGAAACACCCTTTTATGTTTTGTCTCCAGCTCTGCTTGTCACCGTGCCACAGAGCAGTTGTTTTTCGCAATTCCTAAGTCGTCCGTGACAGATGTGTGTTTATACTGACACATCTGTTTTCAAACACATTTCTGTGTGTTAAACAAAACATTCCAGCTGTTACACTCCTGATCAGTCCCAGGCAGATTTTCACCTGAAGCATGTTGTCACCTGTGTAACAGGTAGAGCTGTACCTGTGTACTAATATATATACATATATACAGTGTATATATGTGTGTACTAATATATATATACATATATACAGTGTATATATGTATATATATATATATTAGTGCTGGGCAAGTTATCGCGTTAACGCATTCATTAATTAACGCCGACAATTATTTTATCGCGCGTTAACGCAGTTTTATTTTTATTATTAAGCGGACATTTTTAACACAAGAACCAGGCAGCGAGCGGTGAACAGCTGTGTTTGTGTGGCGTCTCTTCCTGCTGCTGCTGCTGCTGCCGCCACCACCGCTCCTCCCCACTGGGTGACGCGCCCGGCCCGGAACCCCCCTTCACTTCGTCACTGTCGGTCCGTCCTGTCTCACTCACACACTCACGCTCGCGCGATCGTGTCATCACAGGATCAAATGTGACAATATCAAAATACATATTGTCGTGTTTTTAAATGAACATATAAGCACGTGAGAACAAACTGCTCTTAACTGCAACTCTTTATTAGCATAACTTCCTCATGCAGGTTACTGCCACGGTACAGACTCCCTCCAGGTTCCCATGCTTCACCTACATTCCTCTGGGTCCTAAGTCCCTCCATGTACAGCTTCCTATCACCCTCTATGTACCAACGTACATTTATAACAAATACCACACATATTACGGTAATCAGCGTTGCATATGTGTCTGACCAAAATACCAAAAAAAGCAAAAAAGAAATGATTCATTTAAATTATTTTTTTTGAGTTTTTAAAGTGTTTTTGTTTGGAATATGTATAATAAGCATATCATTTAGTTATTGCTACTGAGAACCTAACAAACATAAAAAAACAAAGAAAAAAACATGACGTAGATAGGTTTGCAGTTTTCAAGGTGTATATTTCAAATTGCATCTCTTACACACATGAAGATAAAGTTGTGAACACCGGCTGAATATCTATTATCAGAATCATTATAACTGTATTATAACTGCTACTGTGTAAAGGGAATACTGCTGTTAAAAATAACCTTATGTGTTTAAAGTGTTTGCAAACCAAATGTTATTGCCCTTTTGTTCATATAGCAGTACTTTTAAAATAAAAGTGCGCAATACACTACTTTTGAATTCATTATTGAATTTTGCACATAACAATGCGATTAATCGCAAAAAATCATGCGATTAATCGTGATTAAAAATTGTAATCGTTGCCCAGCACTAATATTATATATATATATATATATTATTTATATATAATAATATATATATAATAATATATATATATATATATATTATTTATATATAATAATATATATATAATAATATATATATATATATATATATATATATATATATATATATATATATATATATATATATATATATATATATATATATATATATATATATATATATATATATATATATATATATATATATATATATATATATATATATATATATATATATATATATATATATATATATATATATATATATATATATATATATATATATATATATATATATATATATATATATATATATACACACTATGGATCCAGTAGAGGTACTGCCGGGGCTGAGGAGCAGAAAAATGTGAAATTTAATAATAGGACTTTGAGGACAAAGTAAAGCATGCAATGAATAGAAAGGACTAATGTCAGTATTTGTCAGGTACAGATGGAGTAGATGTACTCTCGTGATTGTTATGTGAGCAATTCTTTGTCAGTGCAGTGGGTTCGGTTTTCTCTCTCAATCATGAGTTGATGGAAAGTGCTACCTTTCTTTTGCTCCCAGCCAGCTGAGTGACTGTGTGCTCACCCTCACCTGCTGTTACTCCATTCCTTTTTCTCAAAGAGAAAGCGTACAATTTCAGCTGCTGCAGACTCATTTAATCAACATATTTGTGTGTTTGTGAATCCAAGGCAGTTTGTTCTCCATCAGTAAATGGGTTTTATGCTATGAATTCAGTGAGAAGCTTAGCTACATTGAAGTTCTCTCTCTCTCTCTCCTTTTTTCGTAAAGCATGTATTAGGATCAAGGGACATTTGAAACTACTTAAAAATAAGCAGCTTATGCCTTTTTGTCAAGCAGGGTCTAATCAGGGTAATTTAAGCCATATGCTATATTCAGTGACTAGCTTAAAGTGTCAGCCGTGACCAACTTAACAGAAAGTTAGGCTCAGTGTTCCCCTGCTCTCCCACCTGCATGATCCATGCACCTGTTGACAGGACTAAAGACCAAGGACGAAGGGCGGTCCATCCGTGACTCTATTTGTGTTACTGAAAATAACGGGCATTTACATTCACTACATTGCATTCTGGTGTGGATTTAATTGTTTACGACATACCCATGAGCATATAAGAGGCAAACGGAATAATACAAAGCAGTGTATTGAACGTGCCTTCACTTCAGTCATTGTTTATTCCCATGGTGTTCCTGGCACAGTGTGAACTCACAATAACCATGCTTTGCTACTGAGCCGGCGCCTCGCTCTTTTTGTCCTTTTTTTTTTGTGTACGTTGTTTTTCCTTTAGAGCCTCAAAATAATAATGCATTTGATTGTACCTGTAATTAAGTTGTACTCTCTCTGCTTTTTTTCTTCACATTTCCTTGGCGTGTGTGTGTGTGTGTGTGTGTGTGTGTGTGTGTGTGTGTGTGTGTGTTGATGTATGTGCACGTGTGTCAGTGTCTGCAGAGAATCTGGAAAAGAGCCTCAGGCAGATGGAGAAGCAGCTGCTGCAGCTGGAGAGAGACCTGGAGACTTTCTCCTCCCCCGATGACCCCAACGACATGTTCTTCACTAAAATGGCTATATCCTTTGCACACGCGTGCGTTCACTCGCACGTTTTTTCAATAATGCCCCTAACTGGTATGTTTTCATTTAACACTGTGCTGCGGCATCGGCTGCAGGGCAAGTTTTCATGTGTTAAAGGTCGTATTGATAACAATGTTATGCATATGAATAATTAAAAAGAAAATACATCCACAGCTCAAAACTAAACTAGTGGTATGAAGGAAAGAACTCTGAAGTCTTTGGCTCAGTTGAACACATTACCTTTACCTTTTACATAATGAAATTCTCAGGCTGTGTTCCTTTAGTCACCTTCAAACTGGACTCCCAAGACATTTTGTACTAAACTTTTAAAAAGTGACTCTACCCCTCTTCCCGCAAATTAAAATGTTCATCTCTTTTTTTTTACGGAAAACTCATTTGGATCCGCTGACTAAAATATGCTGTTGAAACGCAAAAGAAAGGATATTCCTCCCACCCTCAGTCTATATACACTCACATTTTTTTTTCTACTGTCGATGATGTGTACCAGTCATGAGTGGCGTCCCATTCCATAATCAGGTTTTAGTACCAGTACCCCTCTCAGCTCTCTGTTTTGAAGGGTACTTTACACTGACGGCAACCTCAAAATGAAGAGGAGGAAAGGGAGAATCGGGACAGTGCCTCCTACGTCTTTCTGTCACTCTCTTTCCCTTTCACAACGTCAGTGCTGTTTGTTCCTGGAGACAGAACAAGTTTAATTTGTTTGATTCAATTGTCAGTTTATGATAATTAAACAAAAGCAGTAAGTCACTGAAACACATGAATATGCAAGTTCCCTTTATTGTTTCTCTGCCCTCTTCAGCTCCACTTGTTGACGGCTGTCCATATGTCTGGCAGCAGTGTGAGTTATTCACTGTACGTTGAGGTAGTTCCAGTGGATCAGGTTGACCAGGTGTGTAAGTGTGTGTTCAATAATACACCCTGTACCGAGCCTCCTTCATGTAGTTTTGATCGATAGCCTTGGGGCTGAGACACTGATGGCTTGTGCTGCAGTAGTTAGGAGAGAGCTTGAGTGCAACACGGAAAAGTTCACTGAGAATGGATTTGACAGCGCTGTCTTTCACAACCTTGATTTGCAATTCTAGGTGCCGTGCAAAAAAAAAGAAAGTCATATTTTTAGAACTTGAATCCCCCCCCACGCATTCAACGGAAACCTGTAGTCAACTTTTGTTGACAGCAGAACCAATAGTTTTATTGGTAGCCTTGATAATATTCACTTCCTGCACCTACAACCTGGAAAGTCCTGAAAGCAACATAGGTGTGTGGCTTTTGTGCACCCTTGAATTAACTACATTATTCCCTTAAGTATTTTTATTTCAAGCATTATATATAATTTTACAGTTTCATTTGGAATTAATTTGTTGCACAGAATGCTTTTCATAAAAAACAAAACGGCAATGTTTCAAACTCTCATCATGAACCCGATTACTTTATTCACCTATAACTATAACTGTGTCTGCTATTCAATTTTGGCAAGCCGTGTTTGTATAATCAAGCTCTTTAAAGTGAACCGTTTTCCTATCATCCCACATTAGAGAATACCGACCGACCATTACCGAGCATTACTCAGTCAAATCTTTGAAGATTTACAGCCATGCAGGTCATAAGATATCCAAAAGTACGAGATCAAAGGCAAAGAGATTAGCTCTTTTATTCTTGAAGTTCCACTGCTCATCCTGAAGAAGCAATCTTTAAAGATGATACGGCTTCACCTGCAGCTGAAGTATGCTGGCGACAGTCATTATTCCAACGAACAAAATCTACAGTCCCCAAACGTGAGAAACCCGGTGTGTCACATTTGGTGACATTGAAACTTCCATTATCACTTAATGCGTCCACTTGAGTATACAGTTAGTGGTACTGGTCAAGTGTTACTCTTCTGAGCTGAGCTTGGGAAGGTGGCTTATGAGAACAGGAGAGCAAAAAAAAAAAATGAGAATGAGAGGAAAGCATGATGGAATAGATGGAGGGGGAAAAGAGTAAAGGATCAGTAAGAAAGCAAGAACAGAAATTCTGGAGAATGAGCTGCAGTGGACCACTGATTTCTCTGGAATAGGGGACGACTTTAGGAGAGCGGGAACAGGAGGAGGAGAAATATTTTGCGCCCCACGATACTTATCAACCGCGGCTCTCGGCTATTTGTTCTTTTCTCCCTCTCTGGCTTTCCATCACCTGCTCAGGCTTTCCTCATGCCTCTTTCCAGCAGCTCCTGGCTTGGAAGGATATTACTGACAAGTCAATCTGGGAGCAGTGCCTATTGAGCAGCATTTACCCAGCTGTGAATAGGTAGTCCCAGCCACAGCCAGATTCAACTGAGGCCAGACGTCAAATGGGTCCATCAATTGAGCCGTAATGAAGGGGCGCAATAGGAGCCAGAGAGGCTGCCGACATAATTGTGATACCACACACACACACATACAGAGACACTTTTGCTTCTTATCTGCCATGAGACAAGGTTGTTGGGGTCATTAGGAAGACTGTTGGTGAAGGACACTTTTTCTTTTTTAATCGATTTGTACAGAAAGTTACCCAGACTTTTTAAAAGAAGCAGATTCAAACTGATTCCAACCCAGATTTTTATTTTTATTAAACAGGGTCACTATGTGAAAAGCTCTGGATAGGCTTTTAGAAAATAAAACCCAAAAGAACTAATAATATATATGTATGAAGATATTTTTTGAAGAGCAAGTCCAATGTGTGCTATAGAGCAATTGTTGTGTGTGTGGTGTCTTAACATTATGCCCTGGTTGTAGGCAGGATGGGTATTAGTGCTCTCTTTGCTCCGACACTGAGACCTCTCCGGCGTATGTTGACACAACCGTAACCTCTGTGTCCTCATCCACACATGTACCAACATAGCAGAGCTGCCCTTCGCTTTCCCAGGTTTACCCAGGAGGACCTTTTGATGCCCTGCCATGCTAGTCAGTCTACTGTCAGTCTTAAAATGAGTTATGTTTTGCTACAGTAGATCTCTGTGTGTGTGTGTTGTAGGATGTATCCATGTCTGTGAGGACCAGGTCTTGACACTATTCTTTGGACAATTTGAGGTGTAAGGACATGCAATTGCTCCACACAGTGGGGAGGAAAAAAAGCAAATTTTCGGGGTTAGTCTGCCTAAGAAGCATACGCAGACTGTGCTGGCTGCCACATTTGGCACAGAACCAGTGACACATATACTTAATTTCCTGCCGCGTTTACATCGACTGTGAAATAAGTGCAAAAAGAAAATTGTGATCTGATTGGATGGGCTTTGAAATAGTAGTGGCAGAGAGCGTTGAAGTTAAAACAGTTTGAACCTTGAGTGCAAGTCAAATCTGCCCAATTTTGGTCTCCTTTTTTTTTTTTACAGAGTGGAATGTTTTCATTTCTGCTTTTTGGGATTTCTGTTAATATATTTGCATTTAATATTTCGCATGTCAAATAAACCAACTCACATTGCCGGCAGCCAGCCATGAGTCACAGATGCTGTCGGCTGCACAGGGGTCAGAGCAGTGACCTCGCTGTAGTAGTAACCTGACTGACAGTCTCGGAGCTGTTCACAGTTCACCACTGACGATCTGTTTTCCAGCCTCAAATCCTTACGGCGACTAACTTTTTTTATCTTTTTTCACACTTCCTGTACTGCTGTCAGATATGGGAGAGGTGTACTTAGTTCATGTAATTAACGCCTATCGTGTGATCAATGTGTCAGAGACCTTGACAACGGCCCTCACAGCTTCAGCAAGGTTGCCAGGGAGCAGTACGTCAAGCTGGTGATAATGCACAGCAACATGGAGACGCTGTATCAGAACATGCTCCAGTACTTTGCCGTTGATCCCAAGAAGACCTCTGTGGAGGAGCTGTTCACTGATCTCAGCAACTTCCGTTCCATGTTCGCCGTGAGTATACCGCACCGTTTAACCCATCACTGTAAAGATTGACATGTGATTGACATTTGGTGGGCGAGGCTTGTTTGAGTTGGTTTTCAGTGGGATTGGCAGTGCCTTGATATGTTTTGCATTACAGGAGGTATTTAATTACATTTTGACATAAAAATAGAAGAATCATTCATGCACCTGTTGCAGAGGTGTGTTTACTGAAATTGTGACACATACTGCAGATGCATTAAGCAACTACACCTGTTCAACTAAAAGGTCTTGGAGTGCCTATTCAAGTGGACTGGTGTTCCATTAAGCCTTTATATAAGGCATACTTGACAATTATTTTGAATTTTCAGGTGTATATTTATCCTGTGAAAATATAAGCCTGCTTTACTGCATCTGTATTTATGAACAGCGCTGACGTCGGCAAACCTCAAACGAGTTTTGAGGTTTTCAAGTAGTTTTTCAAACTTTTACTCCTTTTTTATTTTTTCGGCCGCATCAAGACAGAACCTCAACTTCTCTTTTTTTTTGCCAACCTCACATCAACGTCCTGTGGTATTAAGCAAGGCAGAACAGTGGCAGTCCTGTGTAGTCCAGCCTCACCCCGACATTTATGTCATCGCTGAGCTCTGTGGCCTTATCAGTGCGGCACTGCCGTGGAGCTGTGGAGACCCACTGTGTTTAATCAGCAGGATTAGTGGCACAGGCCACTGGGTGCGACAGATAATAGTAGCTAATTAGCCTACTAAAGTCCCCGCCCTACCCCCAACTTAACATCTACCTCACACGCACAGATGGATTTCACGCCTCTTTGCCTTTTTTTTCCTGCACAGTCATTAGATATGCCTTAGATTTTCTTGTACTCCAAAGCTTTGTCGATACACTTGTGTATTTTGCATCTGATGTAGACATTTCATGTGTACTGTACACAATGTACAAGTCTGCCCGTCTGCCTCATTATTGAGATACACGGCAACGGTGTTTTTGTAAACCTTTTAGATGCCCACCCGCTAAACTAACGACCATCACTCCTGAGAAGATTTTATTAAGGCTTTCCAGATATGCGTTATTGGTAGAAACTTGATCAAAATACTAGCTGGGAAGCATTACAAGTACATCTAGTGTGTACAGTTTGTGAATATCTTGGAGAATGTCCCTGTCTGATCTGGGACCCATGTTTAAGCTAACACCCCATTAAGTGTCCAGCTTTCACATTAGCACCTTCACTTAAAGTTACACGTGCAATAATATTTAATTAGCACTGCCCTCTTCCCTTTTATGATCGAATTCACATCCTAGCACTTCTAGTTGCCACCTATCCTGATATGCTGACTACTGTACGTGGCATCTAACCTGAGACTAAAGTAACCTCAGTATCTACACAGTCTTCACATGCTGGAAGAAACTCTGGTACCAGGACCTCTCTTTTGAGTGATTATTTCCTCACTTTAATAGCCACATTCCGGTTCATCCCTGGCTGTTCAGATATGAATCAGACCCAGAGGTAAAAGATAGAAACCTCAATATGTTCCATGCATTCGTCTGATGCCCGACATGCGCTATTGGCACAAATATGTTTCATGTTGCAGCTGTGATCCTTTTCATTTGAGCTCCACGGGTCAGGCTTGAGTTCTGCTGTAGCGTTTATGTTCTGACCAAACATACCGGTTAATGACTCTGCCGGTGAAAGGTGAACAAGCCAAGTGTTCTAAAGACTGGCATCATATGGTCGAAACTCCCACGGTATCTATTTATTTCCCTCCGTTAGGTCAACAATTTGTTCAGATGGAAACATCACACATAACGTGTGAGGAGCCAAGGCTAGGTCAATGAACGTAGGCATACAGTAAATCTCAGCGCCGTGACCGCTCGCTCAAATCTGTGTCCGCCTTTACCCTGCTGTGCCAAGGCCGGTGCTAATAGGTGCATGCTGTCTCTAGACCACTGCTTGAAGCGAACTGAGCCTTGAACTGTGGCTGTGTTACCTGCATAATGTGTGTGTGTGTGTGTGTGTGTGTGTGTGTGTGTTTGCGCACGTTTGTTTGTGTGCGTCTGTCATTTTGTGTCTGCATTTTCTTTTTTTTTCCTTTTTTTTATAGGGAAGGCTGCATAGCTTTTTTCACACACACACACACACACGTACACACACACACACACACACATACAATATGCTCAGTCACCCGTAGGAAGGAGACCCAGGGCGAGGCCGCACATCTGACAGGAATCCAATTGAGCGTGTCTAATGGCGGACATCCAGGAGAGGAGGAGGAGGAGGGGGAAGCAGACCTGCAGTGATGAAGGAGAGTGGAGGGCAATTTCCTCAGAGAGCGGGTTCTCCCTCCCTCTCCCTCTCCCTCTCTCCCTCTCCGCTCTACATTACAGTAACAATGAATGCTTTGTCATAAGGCAAAAATCACATGACTCTTTGTCACTTTGTAGTTTCAGGGTCTTCACTATCTCTCAAAATCAAAGTTCCTTCAGTTTTTATTATTTTTCACTTGCCTTTACAAACAAATGAACCCTGCCTTGTATGTGCTTTTATGTCACTGCAGTCCGTTAATGTCCACACAGACTCCTTTAATTCTATTGTTCTAAGATTGCTAATTGGTTCTGTGATTGAAGAGGACAGCAGGCCATTTTGTGCTGGCTGTGATCAACTCCATTTTTTTTTTGTTTTGTTTTAACGAGGATGTTTTGTAATGTTCTTCAGCTCTTCTTTTTCCTGTTCTATTGTCTGTGTGCAGTGTCAGAGTGATCCTCACTTTTAAAAGTGATCCTCTTAAGCAGGCCCACTTGTTGTATTGACCCGTTATTGACTCATCATTGTTTTCCCGGCTGCTGGCAGCAGCAAAGTGTCCAGGTTTAAATAAGAGTTTGCCTCCACAGACCTCTGTAGATCTGCATAGCCATGTTACTGAAACCACCCGCCATCTCTTTCCAGCCATGGCATTAGGAATGGCTCTGTCCGTGTTTTGGTTGATCAGTCAGTCTGCCACTTGAGACCAGACTGAGTTAACTCATAAACTTTGGCATGGATTGTCATGACATTCTGTCCAAGCATCCATTCATGGTCTCAAGAGGATCAATCTCACTGACTCTGGTGGCCTGAATTTCCCTTTAGCGCCACCATAAGGATGACATTTGCGGTTCAAATTGAAATCTCCTCACAACTATTGGGTGGATTGTCGTGAAACTTGTTCCAGATATACAACGCAGGTAAAATGCTAATGACTATGGCGATGCTCCGCCTTTACTCTTGTGTAGCAGTTCAAAGTTTTCACTTATTGAGAGAAATATCTCAACTTGTTTGACATTCATGATTCCCAGATGATGCATCCTGATGACCACCAGTAGGTGGACATTTTTGGTTTTCATTGAAATACCTCAGCAATTCTAGCATTGATTGTTCATGTTCCTCCCGGGATGAATTATAATAAGTTTTGAGTTCCTAACCTTTGCTAACACACTAAACTAAGACTGTGAACACGGTCAACATTATACCTGTTTAATGAAATTACTGAAACCCAACCGTCTCAATAAGATGGTCCGTATTGTTATTTGATTACAATTGTTAATGTCATAGCAACCTCGTCAATTGCATCATAGGTTTGTTGGGCATCTTGATACATTTAAGTAATGAACACTGATTTCACCGCTGACGAGCTCGCTGTCTGTATGAAACTGTTTTGGTTGAGGGTAGTGACAGCTCTTTTTTGTTGTTGTTCTAGTGCAAGAATGTTTTCATTCTCTTTTAGTAATTGAATTTGACTTTTCAGTGAAAGAGCCGCTTGATAGTAAAGAGGAGAAGGAGTGTCAGAGTTTTGACTAAGTTCACATTAGGCAGCCATCACAGCTGAATACTAACCTGGGATCACTTAATTGTTCCTTATTGGAAATGTATTATGTGTCGGTGCTCTTGTCCTTTCCTTTTCTTTTCCCTCATTCTCTCAACCCGTAATTTACCAGATTGGATGCCCATTAAGAATATAGTCATTTGTGAGTCAGTGGTTGCCACAGGCAACTGACAGTTTCATTACATTAAATCAGAGTTAATTTTGTGGAGTTGGTTTCATTTAGAAATGGAGCTCTGAACAGCTTCCGTGTGTATCAGTCATTTGGTATTCAGCTTCTTCTCTTCAGCACTCTCTTCTGCTGAATTTCTCTAAACCTGCTGAATGGTACTCATCAGTGTCGTTAGCGGCTGTTGTCTTTTCATGCGAGTAGGTTTAAAATATTTGTTGTTTGAATTATATGCCTGCAAAGCCTCCAACAAGCTGGAATCCCACTGTGGTCGTTGTAGTCATAAAAAAACAAACAAACCCAATTCTTCAGTGAAAGATCAAGGTCACGGTATGCAGACATGGAGCATCTATTGCAGGGGTATTCAAGTAAAACTCCAAAAGGTCCAGATTGAGAACATCTCCTCGTGCAAAGGTCCGGAACATTACAATAATATATAACTTGCGCTATTTAGTGCCATATATATATATAATTTTATTTTTTATTTTTCAAGAAGCTTAGTAGTAGTAACAATGGCTCTGTGTAGTAAACAACTGTCAAATCAAATAAAGAAAGTACACATCAATTATATTTTAACAATTATTATTCTCAGTTTTCAAATTTAACTGGATGGATTATAAATACTACATAGAAATATATAAATAAATGTTCTTCTCTCATTTCAAGTAAAATCATACCTGCAAACTTGTCGCTTTTCGGCACAATTTGCCGTTTTGAATCAAAATACATCCACGTGAATCGTGTAGATCCGTAGTTTTTTTTGGGGGGGGCGGCAACTGGCTAGTCAGCATTTCTCTCAGGTTGGAGTGAGACGAGGAGAAAAGGTGATGTCGTGATCTTCACAATAGAACATCTTTGATGTGTCGAGTCTTGGCCAATCAGCGTTAAGATGTCTATACCGTCTTCATTTCCCTCCGTTAAAGTTTAAGTTACGTTACGTTACCGTTCAGACTTTCTGGGTTAAGTTAACGTCCACTGCATGCGGAACTTTGTCGACTGTTAACGTTCGTCATCATCGCGATTTAGGAGGAAAAAACATAACATGAAGCCCCCCCCCACCCGTGTTCCGGTTCAGTGCACGCGGTCACTCATTAACGTTAAACCGGAACACCGGCGGATCTGGTTGCAGGTTGTTTTTTTAACTCGAAGTAGAATGAGGCGATTTCGTGGTGATAATAACTTGAAACATGAGGCCCAGATACTGATGAGATGATGAGGTCAAAGAGCTTCAGGAAGAGGAGGCTGTTTGTGTAGCGCAGCTTGACGCAGGGCTGAGCTGTGAGTGGAGCTGGGCCTGGATAAAGGTGGAGGTCTAAACAGATGTGAGTGGAGCTGGGCCTGGATAAAGGTGGAGGTCTAAACAGATGTGAGTGGAGCTGGGCCTGGATAAAGGTGGAGGTCTAAACAGATGTGAGTGGAGCTGGGCCTGGATAAAGGTGGAGGTCTAAACAGACGTGAGTACAGCTTCCCACTGTCGGTGTTTTAAATACATTGATGAGGCAGGGTATGCTGAATGCAGCCTCTGCTCCAAGGAGATAAAGTACAGCAACAAGGGCTCATGTGCCCTCTCATCACACTGACAGACACTGTTCACTGTAATGACCACAGCCAGAGTACTAACAGTCCCAACAGTCCCACGTGCAGTTGCTCCTAAGGGCCCTGAAGTAATGAGAGGGTTAAGGAGCCTGTACCTTCATTTCAGCGGGTTGCTAATGCAGAGGTGTGTATAGATCACAGCTATTATTTTACTCTTGATAAGCTACTTTAGCCAGAGTAGATTATCATTTTAATTTAAACAATTGAACTGGATTGAATGCATATTAATTGCAAATAGAAGATAGGCCACAATTCTAACAGCTTTACAGTAACAGTAGAAGTTAATATTAAGCCATACAGTAACAGTAGAAGTTAATATTAAGCCATACAGTAACAGTAGAAGTTAATATTAAGCCATACAGTAACAGTTCAATGAAAACTAATCACTTTATTTTGTACAGGCGATGGTTCTTGCTACTCTTGCTATCTTTGTTTTTATATGACTAAAACTTTTGAAAATGAGACCTCGGTCTCAATGGATTTTGTCTAAATAAAGGTTAATAATAATAGAGCTGAAATACAGATTAATAACTGAATAATAAATTCGTTTTTTGCTTAAAGTAAATGTCTTATCACTTCATTTTCTTCTCAGAGTACACCAGAATGCTACATTTTAAAGCTCATGCCCCCAAACAGGGTTTCGGTGCTTGTCACCTTTTACACCTCTTATGACTTTGCAGGTATGAAAATAAGGGCTCCATCTAAAAATAAAAAACACAAAAGAGAATTTTTTAAAAACTTGCAACTTAAAATAAAGTGCTTGATTTTAGAAAAATGATTGAAAATGAAAGAGTGGCTGGAGTTCACTTTTCTCTTCACATCATCACGGTCTCAGTCAACTTTATAATAAACAATCTCTACACGTCATAACATCTTGCCCTCAGTTCAGATTGGAGTGTTTGCTCAAAAGATGTATGTTGGTCTCGTGGTGGCGTTTCACGTTGGCGCATTTAATAATGGCCACGATATCTGAGCATATGAGACAGAGTGGTTTAGTAGCTCCAGCAGGAAGAATGAACAAATAAGAGTCCGTCCTTTCTTTGTTAATAGCTCTGGTTTCGTGGTCCACTTTTCTCCTTTTAGAGCACGCCATGTGAAATTGCTTCTCCGACTCAATTACTTCTCCCACTGCTCTCTCTCTGTCCTCGTCTCTCCCATGTCTGTGTGTAAATTTTACTCGACTCACGATGCATTTTGGATACACATGGGGTACATCCCAAGTCTCTTATTTGTCATTTCCTCGCTCCACGCTTGAATCGGAAGTTGTTCTGCTCCGCCATATTGACGTCCGTCCCAAAGCTCTTATTGCTGCTCTGAGGATCGAGGAGCGAGGACGCACGAGAACAGCCTTCCAGGAAGTGTTTTAACGGCTGACACGCCCCCTCATTGTTCATCAGTTATGTGATTGGACGCTGCAGCTGATCGGACTTATCTGATTTTTCTAAATATCACTGGAATTTAATACTTCAGTGAAGACAGATCACAGATTAAACTCAAGCTTTATATTTGAATAGTTTGCTGATTCATCGTCTGGTTTAAATATATGTTCATTGTAGACTGAACAACAAAAGGACTACAAACAACTTTCTTCATTTATTAGAAAGATTTGTCTTTCCATGATCTGATATTTCCCTCAATAACTTTTATTATGCATACAATTAAAGTCAGAGAGAGCTGGAGAGACAAAACACTATATATCATTTATCATCATTTCATTCAGTCACGTGAGGCTGATCATCCCTGAGTGTCGGGTTTCATGAGTTATATCATTTAAGTTTAACCTGAAACATGGAGCCTAATAAATTAATGTCAGTGTTCAAGAGAAACATAATCATATTCTGGGCTAATTAATAATGAAGTCACAATCACAATTTCGAAACGTACAGACGCAATTCATAAATTGACGAACGCATTCCGTCGGTAGAAATCGGTCCTGCCCTTATAAACAGGACAGTTTGTTAAAGAGGTAACAGGCTACAGAGAGACAACACCTCTACAGTGATGATTACTGTGTGTCTTTATTAGTTATTAGTATTATTAGTTACTATTATTAAGTACAGTGATCATGTGAACAGACACAAACTTATCAAAAGTCTCTCCAGCTGTTAAAGCCGACTGACAGCTGATCCAGCTGTGATCAGAGTCGCCGTCATCAGAAACAGACGTTGCTTCACGGGACGCAGCTGAGGAAAGGACGTCTCATGTCTCTTAAAACATATTTCCTCGTTTCCTCTCTCCTCGCATGGTTTCCTTGCGTCTCTCTATGCATCCCTGGTGGGAGGGACTAAGACGCAAGGAAAGGACGCAAGTGAGGGAAACGGGGATGCAATTAAGAGACTTGGGATGTACCCATATTCGATTGGCAGAGTAGCGTCACATGAGATGATTTACAACGCATGCAATTGGTCGGTGTGTTTCCTGGACTGCTAAACGAGTGCCGTAAAGGCTAGAAAAGCTGTGCAGGTTAAAATAGAAGCGCTTCGCCAAAAATGTCTAATTCTCAATTATCCATCAGTTATACGTCCGGGTCCGGATAGGACAGCGTCTGGGTCTGTATCTGGACCGCAGTCCGCCTATTAGTGACCCCTGATCTATTGGATAGGATACAACATATGCAGCTTTACTCGACCATAGAGAACACAGGGTTCTGAGATTATTGTATACTGTTACTGGTACACACCTAATATTAATAATTGTAGCATTCGAGTTTATTGAAGTTGTCGTTCCTCTATATTTCAAGTGGCTTGTTGATGCTGAATTAACAACACTGATTTGTTTTGAATTCAAATTGACCATATCATTTCCAGCAATGGTCACTTGTATGCAGACTTAATAAGAGGCTGTCAGTGGGCCTCAATAAGTGACTGCCCCTCTTTATTGTGTGGTTGTCAATGTACTACACGTTTTTTTGGTGTGTGGGTCCGGCATTGCTATTCTTCCACTGACCTGCCTGTCAAGCCGGGCTGTGTGAATAGAGGAGGAGGAGGAGGAGGAGGAGGAGGAGGAGGAGGAGGAGGAGGAGGAGGAGGAGGAGGAGGAGGAGGAGGAGGAGGAGGAGGAGGAGGAGGAGGAGGAGGAGGAGGAGGAGGAGGAGGAGGAGGAGGAGGAGGAGGAGGAGGAGGAGGAGGAGGAGGAGGAGGAGGAGGAGGAGGAGGAGGAGGAGGAGGAGGAGGAGGAGGAGGAGGAGGAGGAGGAGGAGGAGGAGGAGGAGGAGGAGGAGGAGGAGGAGGAGGAGGAGGAGGAGGAGGAGGAGGAGGAGGAGGAGGAGGAGGAGGAGGAGGAGGAGGAGGAGGAGGAGGAGGAGGAGGAGGAGGAGGAGGAGGAGGAGGAGGAGGAGGAGGAGGAGGAGGAGGAGGAGGAGGAGGAGGAGGAGGAGGAGGAGGAGGAGGAGGAGGAGGAGGAGGGCAATCGTACATACTATGGAGCTAAATCCAGGTCAAAAGTTTTGTTCATTTGAAAAAAAGATTTGAACCTGAAAGCTCAAATTGTGGTCTTGAACATTGAAAAATACAGCAATGTATTCAAAAGTTTTTTTGGGTTGAATATATTTTCAGATTCAAATCTTTTTTTTTTTGGGTTTCAAATCTTTTTTCAGTTCAGGTTTTTTTTTTCAGTTTTTTTTTTTTCAGTTCAGGTTTTTTTTTTCAGTTCAGACTTTTGACCCTGATCTAACGTGGGGGCGTGGTATCAACTGAGAGGGGCGTGTCACCATGAGTGACAGCATAACAAAGAAGGCAGAGGACCGTCCTCAACCACGTTGCCTTCAGGTAACGTGGGCACCGCGAGAATTATGATTCAACACTTTATATACACCATATTCACGTGATTGGAAGTAAAATAAATTACGCTAGTGACAAAGTTCTGTTTAGCAAGCTGTTTTAGCCTCTACTTGGCACGAATCACAGTAAAAGAGCAATAAACTATGCCATATTGGGCCGTTCAACTACTACACTTTAATATCTGACGTTTCGCACTTCCACACACCGCTGTGAACGCAGCGTAGTAGCTCAACATGTGTCAGCGGCAGCTAGTGGAGGCACTTCCTGTTGAGAGCTCAGCTGTTTAGCCTTTATTTGTCGTTATTTGACAATATGTAACAATACATTAAGGTCCTTGAAGGTTTGACTGTTGGTAGTTGTAATTGGTTTAGTAAAAAAATGCCGAATTGTAATAGTATGGCTACTCGTTTTTATTAGCAAGCTAATGTAGGCTAACATCAGTTGGCACTGACTGAACGGCTGTGATAACGAACTTCATTGCACAATGGATTTATAAATTCAGAAAAATATATTTTCCAAAAGAAACAGAGGAAAACATCTCTACCTGTGGTGATAAATAAAACATGTATTTTTGTACATATAATCTCTCACACACACGCGTGCGCGCGATCGTCTCGTTGCAGGATCGTGACAATATTGAAATACATATTGTCGTGTTTTTAAATAAACATGAGAACGTGAGAACAAACTGCTCTTAACTGCAACTCTTTACTAGCATAACTTCCACGGTACAGACTACAGGTTCCATGCTTCACCTACATTCCCCTGGGTCCTAAGTCCCTCCATGTACAGCTTCCTATCACCCTCTATGTGCCAACGTACATTTATAACAAATACCACACATATTACGGTAATCAGCGTTGCATATGTGTCTGACCAAAATACCAAAAAAGCAAGAAAGAAATTATTCATTTAAATCATTTTTTTAGAGTTTTTAAAGTTTTGTTTGGAATTTGTATAATAAGCATATAATTTAGTTATCACTACTGAGAATTTAACAAACATAAAAAAAAAAGAAAAAAACATGAC
>JAVDOI010000524.1:0-21801 GCA_032191485.1 Leptoclinus maculatus
GTATTATTAGTTAATATTATTAAGTACAGTGATGATAACTGTGTCTTTATTAGTTATTAGTATTATTAGTTACTATTATTAAGTAAAGTGATTATAACTGTGTCTTTATTAGTTATTAGTATTATTAGTTACTATTATTAGTACAGTGATGATAACTGTGTGTCTTTATTAGTTATTAGTATTATTAGTTAATATTATTAAGTACAGTGATGATAACTGTGTCTTTATTAGTTATTAGTATTATTAGTTACTATTATTAAGTACAGTGATGATAACTGTGTCTTTATTAGTCATTAGTATTATTAGTTACTATTATTAAGTACAGTGATGATAACTGTGTGTCTTTATTAGTTATTAGTATTATTAGTTACTATTATTAAGTACAGTGATGATTACTGTCTTTATTAGTTTTTATTATTATAAGTCACTATTATTAAGTACAGTGATGATAATTGTGTGTCTTTATTAGTTATTAGTATTATTAGTTACTATTATTAAGTACAGTGATGATAACTGTGTGTCTTTATTAGTTATTAGTATTATTAGTTACTATTATTAAGTACAGTGATGATTACTGTGTCTTTATTAGTTATTAGTATTATTAGTTACTATTATTAAGTACAGTGATGATTACTGTATGTCTTTATTAGTTATTAGTATTATTAGTTACTATTATTAAGTACAGTGATGATAACTGTGTGTCTTTATTAGTTATTAGTATTATTAGTTACTATTATTAAGTACAGTGATGATTACTGTGTCTTTATTAGTTATTAGTATTATTAGTTACTATTATTAAGTACAGTGATGATAACTGTGTCTTTATTAGTTATTAGTGTTATTAGTTACTATTATTAAGTACAGTGATGATAACTGTCTTTATTAGTCATTAGTATTATTAGTTACTATTATTAAGTACAGTGATGATTACTGTGTCTTTATTAGTTATTAGTATTATTAGTTACTATTATTAAGTACAGTGATGATAACTGTGTGTCTTTATTAGTTATTAGTATTATTAGTTACTATTATTAAGTACAGTGATGATTACTGTGTGTCTTTATTAGTTATTAGTATTATTAGTTACTATTATTAAGTACAGTGATGATAACTGTGTGTCTTTATTAGTTATTAGTATTATTAGTTACTATTATTAAGTACAGTGATGATTACTGTGTCTTTATTAGTTATTAGTATTATTAGTTACTATTATTAAGTACAGTGATGATAACTGTGTATTTATTAGTTATTAGTGTTATTAGTTACTATTATTAAGTACAGTGATGATAACTGTGTCTTTATTAGTCATTAGTATTATTAGTTACTATTATTAAGTACAGTGATGATTACTGTGTCTTTATTAGTTATTAGTATTATTAGTTACTATTATTAAGTACAGTGATGATTACTGTCTTTATTAGTTTTTATTATTATAAGTCACTATTATTAAGTACAGTGATGATAATTGTGTGTCTTTATTAGTTATTAGTATTATTAGTTACTATTATTAAGTACAGTGATGATAACTGTGTCTTTATTAGTTATTAGTATTATTAGTTACTATTATTAAGTACAGTGATGATTACTGTGTGTCTTTATTAGTTATTAGTATTATTAGTTACTATTATTAAGTTCAGTGATGATAACTGTGTCTTTATTAGTTATTAGTATTATTAGTTACTATTATTAAGTACAGTGAAGATAACTGTGTCTTTATTAGTTATTAGTATTATTAGTTACTATTATTAAGTACAGTGATGATAACTGTGTCTTTATTAGTTATTAGTATTATTAGTTACTATTATTAAGTACAGTGAAGATAACTGTGTCTTTATTAGTTATTAGTATTATTAGTTACTATTATTAGTACAGTGATGATAACTGTGTGTCTTTATTAGTTATTAGTATTATTAGTTACTATTATTAAGTAAAGTGATGATAACTGTGTCTTTATTAGTTATTAGTATTATTAGTTACTATTATTAGTACAGTGATGATAACTGTGTGTCTTTATTAGTTATTAGTATTATTAGTTAATATTATTAAGTACAGTGATGATAACTGTGTCTTTATTAGTTATTAGTATTATTAGTTACTATTATTAAGTACAGTGATGATAACTGTGTCTTTATTAGTCATTAGTATTATTAGTTACTATTATTAAGTACAGTGATGATAACTGTGTGTCTTTATTAGTTATTAGTATTATTAGTTACTATTATTAAGTACAGTGATGATTACTGTCTTTATTAGTTTTTATTATTATAAGTCACTATTATTAAGTACAGTGATGATAATTGTGTGTCTTTATTAGTTATTAGTATTATTAGTTACTATTATTAAGTACAGTGATGATAACTGTGTGTCTTTATTAGTTATTAGTATTATTAGTTACTATTATTAAGTACAGTGATGATTACTGTGTGTCTTTATTAGTTATTAGTATTATTAGTTACTATTATTAAGTACAGTGATGATAACTGTGTGTCTTTATTAGTTATTAGTATTATTAGTTACTATTATTAAGTACAGTGATGATTACTGTGTCTTTATTAGTTATTAGTATTATTAGTTACTATTATTAAGTACAGTGATGATAACTGTGTCTTTATTAGTTATTAGTGTTATTAGTTACTATTATTAAGTACAGTGATGATAACTGTGTCTTTATTAGTCATTAGTATTATTAGTTACTATTATTAAGTACAGTGATGATTACTGTCTTTATTAGTTTTTATTATTATAAGTCACTATTATTAAGTACAGTGATGATAATTGTGTGTCTTTATTAGTTATTAGTATTATTAGTTACTATTATTAAGTACAGTGATGATAACTGTGTCTTTATTAGTTATTAGTATTATTAGTTACTATTATTAAGTACAGTGATGATAACTGTGTGTATTTATTAGTTATTAGTATTATTAGTTACTATTATTAGTACAGTGATGATAACTGTGTGTCTTTATTAGTTATTAGTATTATTAGTTACTATTATTAAGTACAGTGATGATTACTGTGTGTCTTTATTAGTTATTAGTATTATTAGTTACTATTATTAAGTACAGTGATGATAACTGTGTCTTTATTAGTTATTAGTATTATTAGTTACTATTATTAGTACAGTGATGATAACTGTGTGTCTTTATTAGTTATTAGTATTATTAGTTACTATTATTAAGTACAGTGATGATAATTGTGTGTCTTTATTAGTTATTAGTATTATTAGTTACTATTATTAAGTACAGTGATGATAACTGTGTCTTTATTAGTTATTAGTATTATTAGTTACTATTATTAAGTACAGTGATGATAACTGTGTCTTTATTAGTTATAAGTATTATTAGTTACTATTATTAAGTACAGTGATGATAACTGTGTCTTTATTAGTTATTAGTATTATTAGTTACTATTATTAAGTACAGTGATGATTACTGTGTGTCTTTATTAGTTATTAGTATTATTAGTTACTATTATTAAGTACAGTGATGATAACTGTGTCTTTATTAGTTATTAGTATTATTAGTTACTATTATTAGTACAGTGATGATAACTGTGTGTCTTTATTAGTTATTAGTATTATTAGTTAATATTATTAAGTACAGTGATGATAACTGTGTCTTTATTAGTTATTAGTATTATTAGTTACTATTATTAAGTACAGTGATGATAACTGTGTCTTTATTAGTTATAAGTATTATTAGTTACTATTATTAAGTACAGTGATGATAACTGTGTCTTTATTAGTTATTAGTATTATTAGTTACTATTATTAAGTACAGTGATGATAACTGTGTCTTTATTAGTTATAAGTATTATTAGTTACTATTATTAAGTACAGTGATGATAACTGTGTCTTTATTAGTTATTAGTATTATTAGTTACTATTATTAAGTACAGTGATGATAACTGTGTCTTTATTAGTTATTAGTATTATTAGTTACTATTATTAGTACAGTGATGATAACTGTGTGTCTTTATTAGTTATTAGTATTATTAGTTAATATTATTAAGTACAGTGATGATAACTGTGTCTTTATTAGTTATTAGTATTATTAGTTACTATTATTAAGTACAGTGATGATAACTGTGTGTCTTTATTAGTTATTAGTATTATTAGTTACTATTATTAAGTACAGTGATGATTACTGTCTTTATTAGTTATTATTATTATAAGTCACTATTATTAAGTACAGTGATGATAATTGTGTGTCTTTATTAGTTATTAGTATTATTAGTTACTATTATTAAGTACAGTGATGATAACTGTGTGTCTTTATTAGTTATTAGTGTTATTAGTTACTATTATTAAGTAGAGTGATGATAACTGTGTGTCTTTATTAGTTATTAGTATTATTAGTTACTATTATTAAGTACAGTGATGATAACTGTGTCTTTATTAGTTATTAGTATTATTAGTTACTATTATTAAGTACAGTGATGATAACTGTGTATTTATTAGTTATTAGTATTATTAGTTACTATTATTAAGTACAGTGATGATAACTGTGTGTCTTTATTAGTTATTAGTATTATTAGTTACTATTATTAAGTACAGTGATGATAACTGTGTGTCTATTAGTTATTAGTATTATTAGTTACTATTATTAAGTACAGTGATGATAACTGTGTCTTTATTAGTTATTAGTATTATTAGTTACTATTATTAGTACAGTGATGATAACTGTGTGTCTTTATTAGTTATTAGTATTATTAGTTACTATTATTAAGTACAGTGATGATAACTGTGTGTCTTTATTAGTTATTAGTATTATTAGTTACTATTATTAAGTACAGTGATGATAACTGTGTCTTTATTAGTTATTAGTATTATTAGTTACTATTATTAAGTACAGTGAAGATAACTGTGTCTTTATTAGTTATTAGTATTATTAGTTACTATTATTAGTACAGTGATGATAACTGTGTGTCTTTATTAGTTATTAGTATTATTAGTTAATATTATTAAGTACAGTGATGATAACTGTGTCTTTATTAGTTATTAGTATTATTAGTTACTATTATTAAGTACAGTGATGATTACTGTGTGTCTTTATTAGTTATTAGTATTATTAGTTACTATTATTAAGTAAAGTGATGATAACTGTGTCTTTATAAGTTATTAGTATTATTAGTTACTATTATTAGTACAGTGATGATAACTGTGTGTCTTTATTAGTTATTAGTATTATTAGTTAATATTATTAAGTACAGTGATGATAACTGTGTCTTTATTAGTTATTAGTATTATTAGTTACTATTATTAAGTACAGTGATGATTACTGTGTGTCTTTATTAGTCATTAGTATTATTAGTTACTATTATTAAGTACAGTGATGATAACTGTGTGTCTTTATTAGTTATTAGTATTATTAGTTACTATTATTAAGTAAAGTGATGATAACTGTGTCTTTATTAGTTATTAGTATTATTAGTTACTATTATTAGTACAGTGATGATAACTGTGTGTCTTTATTAGTTATTAGTATTATTAGTTAATATTATTAAGTACAGTGATGATAACTGTGTCTTTATTAGTTATTAGTATTATTAGTTACTATTATTAAGTACAGTGATGATAACTGTGTCTTTATTAGTTATTAGTATTATTAGTTACTATTATTAAGTACAGTGATGATAACTGTGTGTCTTTATTAGTTATTAGTATTATTAGTTACTATTATTAAGTACAGTGATGATAACTGTCTTTATTAGTTATTATTATTATTAGTTACTATTATTAAGTACACTGATGATTACTGTGTGTCTTTATTAGTTATTAGTATTATTAGTTACTATTATTAAGTACAGTGATGATTACTGTCTTTATTAGTTATTATTATTATTAGTTACTATTATTAAGTACAGTGATGATAACTGTGTGTCTTTATTAGTTATTAGTATTATTAGTTACTATTATTAAGTACAGTGATGATTACTGTGTGTCTTTATTAGTTATTAGTATTATTAGTTACTATTATTAAGTACAGTGATGATAACTGTGTGTCTTTATTAGTTATTAGTATTATTAGTTACTATTATTAAGTACAGTGATGATTACTGTGTCTTTATTAGTTATTAGTATTATTAGTTACTATTATTAAGTACAGTGATGATAACTGTGTATTTATTAGTTATTAGTGTTATTAGTTACTATTATTAAGTACAGTGATGATAACTGTGTCTTTATTAGTCATTAGTATTATTAGTTACTATTATTAAGTACAGTGATGATTACTGTGTCTTTATTAGTTATTAGTATTATTAGTTACTATTATTAAGTACAGTGATGATTACTGTCTTTATTAGTTTTTATTATTATAAGTCACTATTATTAAGTACAGTGATGATAATTGTGTGTCTTTATTAGTTATTAGTATTATTAGTTACTATTATTAAGTACAGTGATGATAACTGTGTCTTTATTAGTTATTAGTATTATTAGTTACTATTATTAAGTACAGTGATGATTACTGTGTGTCTTTATTAGTTATTAGTATTATTAGTTACTATTATTAAGTACAGTGATGATAACTGTGTCTTTATTAGTTATTAGTATTATTAGTTACTATTATTAAGTACAGTGAAGATAACTGTGTCTTTATTAGTTATTAGTATTATTAGTTACTATTATTAAGTACAGTGATGATAACTGTGTCTTTATTAGTTATTAGTATTATTAGTTACTATTATTAAGTACAGTGAAGATAACTGTGTCTTTATTAGTTATTAGTATTATTAGTTACTATTATTAGTACAGTGATGATAACTGTGTGTCTTTATTAGTTATTAGTATTATTAGTTACTATTATTAAGTAAAGTGATGATAACTGTGTCTTTATTAGTTATTAGTATTATTAGTTACTATTATTAGTACAGTGATGATAACTGTGTGTCTTTATTAGTTATTAGTATTATTAGTTAATATTATTAAGTACAGTGATGATAACTGTGTCTTTATTAGTTATTAGTATTATTAGTTACTATTATTAAGTACAGTGATGATAACTGTGTCTTTATTAGTCATTAGTATTATTAGTTACTATTATTAAGTACAGTGATGATAACTGTGTGTCTTTATTAGTTATTAGTATTATTAGTTACTATTATTAAGTACAGTGATGATTACTGTCTTTATTAGTTTTTATTATTATAAGTCACTATTATTAAGTACAGTGATGATAATTGTGTGTCTTTATTAGTTATTAGTATTATTAGTTACTATTATTAAGTACAGTGATGATAACTGTGTGTCTTTATTAGTTATTAGTATTATTAGTTACTATTATTAAGTACAGTGATGATTACTGTGTGTCTTTATTAGTTATTAGTATTATTAGTTACTATTATTAAGTACAGTGATGATAACTGTGTGTCTTTATTAGTTATTAGTATTATTAGTTACTATTATTAAGTACAGTGATGATTACTGTGTCTTTATTAGTTATTAGTATTATTAGTTACTATTATTAAGTACAGTGATGATAACTGTGTCTTTATTAGTTATTAGTGTTATTAGTTACTATTATTAAGTACAGTGATGATAACTGTGTCTTTATTAGTCATTAGTATTATTAGTTACTATTATTAAGTACAGTGATGATTACTGTCTTTATTAGTTTTTATTATTATAAGTCACTATTATTAAGTACAGTGATGATAATTGTGTGTCTTTATTAGTTATTAGTATTATTAGTTACTATTATTAAGTACAGTGATGATAACTGTGTCTTTATTAGTTATTAGTATTATTAGTTACTATTATTAAGTACAGTGATGATAACTGTGTGTATTTATTAGTTATTAGTATTATTAGTTACTATTATTAGTACAGTGATGATAACTGTGTGTCTTTATTAGTTATTAGTATTATTAGTTACTATTATTAAGTACAGTGATGATTACTGTGTGTCTTTATTAGTTATTAGTATTATTAGTTACTATTATTAAGTACAGTGATGATAACTGTGTCTTTATTAGTTATTAGTATTATTAGTTACTATTATTAGTACAGTGATGATAACTGTGTGTCTTTATTAGTTATTAGTATTATTAGTTACTATTATTAAGTACAGTGATGATAATTGTGTGTCTTTATTAGTTATTAGTATTATTAGTTACTATTATTAAGTACAGTGATGATAACTGTGTCTTTATTAGTTATTAGTATTATTAGTTACTATTATTAAGTACAGTGATGATAACTGTGTCTTTATTAGTTATAAGTATTATTAGTTACTATTATTAAGTACAGTGATGATAACTGTGTCTTTATTAGTTATTAGTATTATTAGTTACTATTATTAAGTACAGTGATGATTACTGTGTGTCTTTATTAGTTATTAGTATTATTAGTTACTATTATTAAGTACAGTGATGATAACTGTGTCTTTATTAGTTATTAGTATTATTAGTTACTATTATTAGTACAGTGATGATAACTGTGTGTCTTTATTAGTTATTAGTATTATTAGTTAATATTATTAAGTACAGTGATGATAACTGTGTCTTTATTAGTTATTAGTATTATTAGTTACTATTATTAAGTACAGTGATGATAACTGTGTCTTTATTAGTTATAAGTATTATTAGTTACTATTATTAAGTACAGTGATGATAACTGTGTCTTTATTAGTTATTAGTATTATTAGTTACTATTATTAAGTACAGTGATGATAACTGTGTCTTTATTAGTTATAAGTATTATTAGTTACTATTATTAAGTACAGTGATGATAACTGTGTCTTTATTAGTTATTAGTATTATTAGTTACTATTATTAAGTACAGTGATGATAACTGTGTCTTTATTAGTTATTAGTATTATTAGTTACTATTATTAGTACAGTGATGATAACTGTGTGTCTTTATTAGTTATTAGTATTATTAGTTAATATTATTAAGTACAGTGATGATAACTGTGTCTTTATTAGTTATTAGTATTATTAGTTACTATTATTAAGTACAGTGATGATAACTGTGTGTCTTTATTAGTTATTAGTATTATTAGTTACTATTATTAAGTACAGTGATGATTACTGTCTTTATTAGTTATTATTATTATAAGTCACTATTATTAAGTACAGTGATGATAATTGTGTGTCTTTATTAGTTATTAGTATTATTAGTTACTATTATTAAGTACAGTGATGATAACTGTGTGTCTTTATTAGTTATTAGTGTTATTAGTTACTATTATTAAGTAGAGTGATGATAACTGTGTGTCTTTATTAGTTATTAGTATTATTAGTTACTATTATTAAGTACAGTGATGATAACTGTGTCTTTATTAGTTATTAGTATTATTAGTTACTATTATTAAGTACAGTGATGATAACTGTGTATTTATTAGTTATTAGTATTATTAGTTACTATTATTAAGTACAGTGATGATAACTGTGTGTCTTTATTAGTTATTAGTATTATTAGTTACTATTATTAAGTACAGTGATGATAACTGTGTGTCTATTAGTTATTAGTATTATTAGTTACTATTATTAAGTACAGTGATGATAACTGTGTCTTTATTAGTTATTAGTATTATTAGTTACTATTATTAGTACAGTGATGATAACTGTGTGTCTTTATTAGTTATTAGTATTATTAGTTACTATTATTAAGTACAGTGATGATAACTGTGTGTCTTTATTAGTTATTAGTATTATTAGTTACTATTATTAAGTACAGTGATGATAACTGTGTCTTTATTAGTTATTAGTATTATTAGTTACTATTATTAAGTACAGTGAAGATAACTGTGTCTTTATTAGTTATTAGTATTATTAGTTACTATTATTAGTACAGTGATGATAACTGTGTGTCTTTATTAGTTATTAGTATTATTAGTTAATATTATTAAGTACAGTGATGATAACTGTGTCTTTATTAGTTATTAGTATTATTAGTTACTATTATTAAGTACAGTGATGATTACTGTGTGTCTTTATTAGTTATTAGTATTATTAGTTACTATTATTAAGTAAAGTGATGATAACTGTGTCTTTATAAGTTATTAGTATTATTAGTTACTATTATTAGTACAGTGATGATAACTGTGTGTCTTTATTAGTTATTAGTATTATTAGTTAATATTATTAAGTACAGTGATGATAACTGTGTCTTTATTAGTTATTAGTATTATTAGTTACTATTATTAAGTACAGTGATGATTACTGTGTGTCTTTATTAGTCATTAGTATTATTAGTTACTATTATTAAGTACAGTGATGATAACTGTGTGTCTTTATTAGTTATTAGTATTATTAGTTACTATTATTAAGTAAAGTGATGATAACTGTGTCTTTATTAGTTATTAGTATTATTAGTTACTATTATTAGTACAGTGATGATAACTGTGTGTCTTTATTAGTTATTAGTATTATTAGTTAATATTATTAAGTACAGTGATGATAACTGTGTCTTTATTAGTTATTAGTATTATTAGTTACTATTATTAAGTACAGTGATGATAACTGTGTCTTTATTAGTTATTAGTATTATTAGTTACTATTATTAAGTACAGTGATGATAACTGTGTGTCTTTATTAGTTATTAGTATTATTAGTTACTATTATTAAGTACAGTGATGATAACTGTCTTTATTAGTTATTATTATTATTAGTTACTATTATTAAGTACACTGATGATTACTGTGTGTCTTTATTAGTTATTAGTATTATTAGTTACTATTATTAAGTACAGTGATGATTACTGTCTTTATTAGTTATTATTATTATTAGTTACTATTATTAGTACAGTGATGATAACTGTCTTTATTAGTTATTATTATTATTAGTTTCTATTATTAAGTACAGTGATGATAACTGTGTGTCTTTATTAGTTATTAGTATTATTAGTTACTATTATTAAGTACAGTGATGATTACTGTCTTTATTAGTTATTATTATTATTAGTCACTATTATTAAGTACAGTGATGATAATTGTGTGTCTTTATTAGTCATTAGTATTATTAGTTACTATTATTAGTACAGTGATGATAACTGTGTGTCTTTATTAGTTATTAGTATTATTAGTTACTATTATTAGTACAGTGATGATAACTGTATGTCTTTATTAGTTATTAGTATTATTAGTTACTATTATTAAGTACAGTGATGATAACTGTCTCTTTATTAGTTATTAGTATTATTAGTTACTATTATTAAGTGCAGTGATGATAACTGTGTGTCTTTATTAGTCATTAGTATTATTAATTAATATTATTAAGTACAGTGATGATAACTGTCTTTATTAGTTATTAGTATTATTAGTTACTATTATTAAGTACAGTGATGATTACTGTGTGTCTTTATTAGTTATTAGTATTATTAGTTACTATTATTAAGTACAGTGATGATTACTGTGTCTTTATTAGTTATTAGTATAATTAGTTACTATTATTAAGTACAGTGATGATAACTGTGTGTCTTTATTAGTTATTAGTATTATTAGTTACTATTATTAAGTACAGTGATGATAACTGTGTCTTTATTAGTTATTAGTATTATTAGTTACTATTATTAAGTACAGTGATGATTACTGTGTCTTTATTAGTTATTAGTATTATTAGTTACTATTATTAAGTACAGTGATGATTACTGTGTCTTTATTAGTTATTAGTATTATTAGTTACTATTATTAAGTACAGTGATGATAACTGTGTGTCTTTATTAGTTATTAGTATTATTAGTTACTATTATTAAGTACAGTGATGATAACTGTGTGTCTTTATTAGTTATTAGTATTATTAGTTACTATTATTAAGTACAGTGATGATTACTGTGTGTCTTTATTAGTTATTAGTATTATTAGTTACTATTATTAAGTACAGTGATGATTACTGTGTCTTTATTAGTTATTAGTATTATTAGTTACTATTATTAAGTACAGTGATGATTACTTTGTGTCTTTATTAGTTATTAGTATTATTAGTTACTATTATTAAGTACAGTGATGATAACTATGTGTCTTTATTAGTAATTAGTATTATTAGTTACTATTATTAAGTACAGTGATGATAACTGTGTGTCTTTATTAGTTATTAGTATTATTAGTTACTATTATTAAGTACAGTGATGATAATTGTGTGTCTTTATTAGTTATTAGTATTATTAGTTACTATTATTAAGTACAGTGATGATAACTGTCTTTATTAGTTATTAGTATTATTAGTTACTATTATTAAGTACAGTGATGATAACTGTGTCTTTATTAGTTATTAGTATTATTAGTTACTATTATTAAGTACAGTGATGATAACTGTGTGTCTTTATTAGTTATTAGTATTATTATCTACTATTATTAAGTACAGTGATGATAACTGTGTCTTTATTAGTTATTAGTATTATTAGTTACTATTATTAAGTACAGTGATGATAACTGTGTCTTTATTAGTTATTAGTATTATTAGTTATTATTAAGTACAGTGATGATAACTGTGTGTCTTTATTAGTTATTAGTATTATTAGTTACTATTATTAAGTACAGTGATGATAACTGTGTGTCTTTATTAGTTATTACTATTATTAGTTACTATTATTAAGTACAGTGATGATAACTGTGTCTTTATTAGTTATTAGTATTATTAGTTACTATTATTAAGTACAGTGATGATAACTGTGTCTTTATTAGTTATTAGTATTATTAGTTACTATTATTAAGTACAGTGATGATAACTGTGTGTCTTTATTAGTTATTAGTATTGTTAGTTACTATTATTAAGTACAGTGATGATAACTGTGTGTCTTTATTAGTTATTAGTATTATTAGTTACTATTATTAAGTACAGTGATGATAACTGTGTCTTTATTAGTTATTAGTATTATTAGTTACTATTATTAAGTACAGTGATGATAACTGTGTCTTTATTAGTTATTAGTATTATTAGTTACTATTATTAAGTACAGTGATGATGACTGTGTGTATTTATTAGTTATTATTATTATTAGTTACTATTATTAAGTACAGTGATGATAACTGTGTGTCTTTATTAGTTATTATTATTATTAGTTACTATTATTAAGTACAGTGATCATGTGAACAGACACAAACTTCTCTAACGTCTCTCCAGCTGTTAAAGCCGACTGACAGCTGATCAGCTGATCCTCCGTCATCAGAAACAGACGTCGCTTCACGTGACGCTACTGAGGAAAGGACGTCTCGTGTCTCTTAAAACATATTTCCTCGTTTCCTCTCTCCTCACATGGTTTCCTTGCATCTCTCCATGCATCCCTGGTGGGAGGGACTAAGACGCAAGGAAAGGACGCAAGTGAGGGATACGAGGATGCATTTAAGAGACTTGTGATGTACCCAATGAGGCTGATATCAGATAACAAACAGCCTCACTGAATAATAATAATAATACATCTTATTTATATAGCGCTTTAAAAGGCATTTAAAGACACTTTACATGGTAAAAACAGAAACAATAAAAGCATTTATAATAAGAACAACATCTATGACATCATAACAGTAAGAAAGAAAGAAAACACACATGACTGACTTTAGAGGTTAAAGCAGATTTGAATAGGTAATGGTATAATGATACTGCTCTGTCTCTGCGGGTAGAAACAAATAATTTGCCAGAGAACCTTTATTGAATTGTTTACCTGCACGCAGACATTTTTAAATAGGTAAGAATGTTTGCAGACTGCTGGTAACTGCATGCATGTCTGTGTGCATGCATACCCAGTCTTTATCCATTGACACTGACAAATAATGAATAAATAAAATAAAAACTCCGTCATTAGAATGTTAACTCCTATTTCATTTAAACTCTACATGTTAAGGAAACATTTCTGACAATTATTTGATTCACATCAATATAGAATATGTTTTCTCTGCAAGATAGATTCCAGCAATGCAAGATTGTATCCACATAATGTGTGTTGTCCAGAGCATTTATACAATACACACTTTAGATTTGACTAGTAGGTCCCCTCTTGTACTGTTAAGACTGACAGAAGCAATATCGATATGCAATTATGGATTAATAAGAAGCAAATTAGCACAGCAAATTATCCGTATTAAAAAAAGAGTAAATCAGTATGTTTAATTTGACCTTGCTATATTCATGAATTCATTTCAAATGAATGCCCTGAAGATGCCAAAACAGCCACAAAAATAGTGTAGTCGACGCATGATTCAAAACCTGGCTACGACTGGGTTATTAAGAGCAAATACAAAATGAAATGTAATCCACAGGAGGAAGGGAACTCTTTAAAATACATCATTTACCATTCCAAACAGGTCATGAAAATGAACAATTCCACAGCAGAATATGAATTCCCTAAGAAGAAAATTACACTTCCTCTTGTGATCAATCTTTAAATGTAACTTCAAAATGTTTTATATGATCACATTTTAGTCGGGACACAGACAGCAGAGCAAAATTATTTGAAGCTTCTGATGTCATGGTTAAGAAGACAACTTAAGTCACCTCTAAACCTCTGTCACTCATGTAAAATATCACTGTAGCTGAACACTAAGGTGTTAACATACATTCATGCTGATGTGACACTTAACTTTGAGATCATAAAACCTGCCTACGATTGGGTTATTAAAAGCAATTACAAAATGAAATCTAATCCACAGGAGGAAGGGAACTCCTTTAAAGGGCATAATTCACCATTCCAAACATAAAAATGACCAACAATTCCACAGCAGAATATGAATTCCCCATGGAGAAAATTACACGTAATGTACACTTGTGATCAACCTTTAAAATGTAAAAATGTTTTATATGATTAAAGATTAGATAAAGTAAACTTGTTGCTAATACTGCAGTCTGTGATATAAGTGCATGCAGACAATTTACTTCTGATTGTAGTTAAAACATAATTCTCATTTAAAGTTGCCATGATTATTTTTATAATATTGGTATCACAGAGAAATGTCTAAATACTAATGACATTAAAGTTTAACTATCCATTTTTTAAAGAAACAGTTTTTGTGGTTAAAGTGAAATAATAGGTGCATGCAGCTCCACTATAGTGAAGTCCCCTCTTTGATAGGTAGACATCACTCAAAGATGTCCCCTCTTTGATAGGTAGACATCACTCAAAGATGTCCCCTCTTTGATAGGTAGACATCACTCAAAGATGTCCCCTCTTTGATAGGTAGACATCACTCAAAGATGTCCCCTCTTTGATAGGTAGACATCACTCAAAGATGTCCCCTCTTTGATAGGTAGACATCACTCAAAGATGTCCCCTCTTTGATAGGTAGACATCACTCAAAGAAGTCCCCTCTTTGATAGGTAGACATCACTCAAAGATGTCCCCTCTTGGCAATTTCTTTAAAACAAATTAAAAAGCACATTTGAAGTAATATACTGGTTAAAGACCATAAAAGTACATTTTATATCCCATTCTAGTATTTTTAAAATGACCAGAAACACAAGTTCCCTCTTGGTTGTGTGACGACCCTCCCCCTTACCAGGCTGTGGGCCTGCTCGCCGCTAGTTTCCTGGTGGGAGGAGCTGGGACACTCACCTGCACCAATCAGCCCAGCTGATTGGAGCCTCCAGGAAGGCTTAAAAGACGGGCCTTCTGGGAGTCTCTCTCTCTCTCTCACAGCAGGGTCTGCTGCACCAGCCTCATCAGTTGTGCATTATATGGCAGTTGTGTAGCTAAATAAACGGTTGTTGGTTTAGATCTCTGTGTGGCCTCCCTTTTTGTTGCCGGCCTTGAGCCAGGTGGTAACAAATGGGGGCTCGTCCGCGATCTTGGAAAGGTTGGTACTAGAAAATTCTTAAATGTAACTTTGTTAAAGGGAGTTTTCCACACAGATTTTTGAAATTGAGAGTTCTAACCTGCCGTTAGTAGTACAGGCTGGTGAGTCAGTCGGAACCCTTTTCCTGATAGGCATAAGCAATGAGGGGCACTGGCCGTCTCTCATTGACCCTTTTCTTTTTTTTGTTTGTTGTTTTGGTGCAGTACGTGGTTAGAGCAATAGCTCGGGGGCACTTCCATGACTGTCTAGGTGATTTTCAGCTTGCTGAAGGTTAACCGGGTTACTGGGTTTTGTGCTTAATTCATCCTGCCACTAACCTGCATGAAGACTAGGGATGAGTTACTCAGCTAGACCTGGTTAGGCAGTTAGTCAGAGGAATTGGGTTCCTTATTTAAATCCGAACTGAAAAAGATGACTTCCATTGAAGACTTTGTTCAGTCTCCAAATGAGGATTTGTTAAATTCTTACACAAAGGATCAGCTCTTGACATTAGCGGACCATTACAGTGTTGAACTTCCTAAAAAGTTGAATAAAGAAAAATTGTTGGCCACATTAAAGGATCACTTGTTGGAGGAAAAAGTGTTGCCTGTCATAGTGGGGATTGAAAAGGCACCTGTAGAAACTGATACATTTTCAGAGGTAGCTTCCCCCAGGGTGAGTGAGTCAGTCAAAGTTTCCAAAATGGCTCCTGTTTTGACTGGACTTGGAGTTGGTTTGACATTTGAGCAACAAAAAGAACTTATCTTACTACAAATGCAAGAGAAACATAAAAATACTGTGGAGTTAGAAAAGTTAAGACAAGATGCACATCTTCGGGAAGCTGAACTAGCCCATGTTCAGGCAAGACAACAGTTAGAGTTGGAGCGATATAAGCTGGAGCTTATGAGTGAAGGAAAGCTTCAGTCTGATCCACACCAGGTAGGAGAGTCGGCACTACCTGTTCCTGCTTTTCCCTCATTTGATGTTGCTGTTAACTTACGGTTGGTTCCAAAGTTTAATGAAAGGGACCCTGACATTTTCTTTGTTTTGTTTGAACGTTTAGCAGAGGCACGAAAATGGTCGGATGCTGACCGTACTCTTTTGCTTCAGTGTGTGCTCACTGGCAAGGCCCAGGAGGCTTTTTCAGCCTTGAGTGTTACTGATAGTGGTAGCTACCAGTTGGTTAAAGCTGCTGTACTTAGGATATATGAGTTGGTACCGGAAGCGTATCGACAGCGGTTCAGGTTACTCAGAAAAGAAAAGCAGTCCCATATGGAGTTTGCTCGTGATTTAACCAGTAACTTTAATCGCTGGTGTGCGGCTTCACAGGTTACTACTATGGAGGACCTTGAGGAATTAATCTTGCTTGAACAGTTCAAAAATGCTTTGCCTGACCGTGTTGTTACCTACATTCAGGAAAGGAAAGTAAGCAAGGTTACAGAGGCTGCTAGATTGGCAGACGAGTTTGTCCTGACTCATAAAGGGTTTTTCGGTGAGAACCGTGGTCGTGGAGATTTTGGCTTCCGAGAGAGGAATGTGGGGGCTAACCCCAGTAGGTTTTGGTCAGAAGGGACCAGTTCAGTTAAGGCAGACCGGGGTTTACAGGGAAGGATGGACCCCAATCGAGTCTGTAATTATTGTTTTGGCAAGGGTCACTGGCGAAATGAGTGTCCAATGTTAAAAAAAAAGCCTGGGTTTTTACCAGCAAAACCATCTGCGGCTGCTGTGTCTTTGCGGGCTGAAGAAAGAGACCGTGTCATTGCTGCCGTGCGGGCACACACGAAACCTTCTTCGTCAGAGTCAGTGATTGAAGTTCCAGTTTTAGGTCAAGAACAGCCAGTTTCCGCAGCTCAGCAGGAGATTGACCCTGGTTATGCTGCATTCGTGTCGGATGGTTATGTTTCACTTGTAGGAAGTGACATAAAAGTACCTGTAAAAATATTAAGAGATTCTGGGGCTCTGGAATCGTTTATTTTGGAATCTGCGTTGAATTTCTCTCTTGAAACAGATGCCGGTTCCAGTGTTGCGGTCCGAGGGATGGGATTGACTGTCTTTTCTGCACCACAGCATAATTTGACGCTAGTATCAAATCTGGTCCAAGGTGATGTGATCATGGGAGTGCGCCCTTCATTGCCTATGGGTGGAGTGCAGGTCATATTAGGAAATGACCTGGCTGGCAATCGGGTGTGGCCTGATGCGTCAGTGGATACTCTAGTCTCCCAGCCTGAGTCCTCCAAAACACCATCTGCTGTACATCCCACCTGTGCAGTGACACGTGCTATGAGTCGAGCCCGTGGTGATTCCGGTTCTGAACATTCAGATAAGAAAAGAATGTCTGTGTTTCCTGTGCCTGCTTTCCCCTTGCCTGTGTCTTGCAGTGACCTTCTGAAAGAGCAAAAACATGACCCCACACTTCAGGCTCTGTACAACAGAGTTCTCCAGGATGATGAGGTGGAGAGTTCAGCCCATGGGTATTTTCTCCAGGATGGCCTGTTGGTGAGAAAATGGGTTCCCCAGGGAGAGGGTTTTATGGGGGAAGAAACTGTACAAATTGTTTTGCCCTCTAGTGTAAGACTTGGTGTACTTCAGACTGCTCATGATGGAGTTGCAGGTCATTTAGGGGTAAGAAAAACCTATGATAGAGTTAAGCGACACTTTTACTGGCCTCTGTTGAAAAGAGACATTTCTGCTTTCGTTAAAACTTGCCATGTATGTCAGTTGACTGGAAAACCAAATAAAACAATAAAGCCTGCTCCTTTGTATCCTATTCCAGTTGCTGAGCAACCATTTGAGCATCTGATCATTGACTGTGTTGGTCCCTTGCCACGCTCCAAAGCTGGTAGTAACTTTTTGTTCACAGTGATGTGTCAGGCTACACGCTATCCAGCTGCATATCCTCTCAGAAACATTACCACGAAGTCTGTCGTAAAGGCACTGACACAGTTTATGTCTATTTTTGGCATCCCAAAAATAATCCAATCTGATCAGGGGTCTAACTTCAGTTCAAAGTTGTTTGCAGAAGTGTTGAAGCAGTTAAATGTTAAACATTCTCAGTCCAGCGCGTACCATCCCCAGAGCCAGGGGGCTCTAGAAAGGTTTCACCAAACGATGAAGTCCCTCCTCCGTGCATATTGCACTGAGTTGGACCGTGACTGGGAGGAGGGGTTACCTTGGCTGATGTTAGCAGCCAGGGAGGTGTCTCAAGAGAGCTTGGGTTTTAGTCCCAATGACTTGGTCTTTGGTCACACAGTGCAAGGTCCTTTAGCGTCCCTACACAGGGACTGGCAAGCTGGGGAGGCCCCAAAAAACCTAATAGATCATGTAAATGGTTTTAAGCAGCGGCTGTACCAGGCAAATAAAATGGCAAAAGAAAATCTACAGGCAGTTCAAAGGAAAATGAAGAGTCTGTATGATCGACGTGCAGAACACCGTGAATTTAGTACTGGTGATCAAGTTCTGGCACTTTTGCCTTTAGTTGGCTCTCCTTTCCAGGCTAAGTTTTCTGGTCCCTATACAGTGACCCGAAAAGTGTCTGACCTAAATTATTTGATCGCGACCCCTAATCGAAAGAAGTCTGTGCAGCTCTGCCACATTAATTTGTTAAAACCCTACTATGCTCGCTCCCTGGTGCCAGGTCCTGGGTCGGGGTTTGCCTCTGTTGCTGCAGTGGTTCCAGTTGGTCATTCATCTTCACCTCTGGATCTGACAGAGGAATATGAGGAAGAGGGTTATACACCAGATGATGTAATTTTGAAAGGACGTCTTGAAAACTCTGAGTCACTGGCTAATCTGGAGGTAATGTTGAAACATTTACCTGAACCAAAGCGAACAGAGTTGGTGGATCTTATTGAAGGTTATCCCTGCCTGTTTGCTGACACCCCTTCTCGTACTCATCTTATGGAACATGATATTGACGTGGGAGATGCCCAGCCAATTAAACAACACTTTTATCGGATGTCTCCAGATAAACGTGAACACTTAGAAGCAGAGGTCAAATATATGCTGGAAAATGACATTGCGGAGCCGTGTTCATCTAGTTGGTCTTCCCCGTGTTTACTTGTTAAGAAGCCAGATGGAACATTTAGACCATGTACTGATCTCCGAAAGGTTAATCAGGTGACTAAGCCAGACTCTTTTCCACTCCCACGTATGGAGGATTGTGTGGACCAGGTTGGCTCTGCTAAGTTTGTCAGTAAGTTTGACCTACTTAAAGGTTACTGGCAAGTTCCTTTAACTCCCAGAGCTAGAGAGATCGCCAGCTTCGTTACATCCAGTGGTTTGTATTCCTACACAGTTATGCCATTTGGGTTACGTAACGCTCCAGCCACGTTCCAGCGCCTAATGAACAAGGTGGTGTTCGGGTTGGTCGGGTGTGCAGTGTATTTGGATGACGTAGTGATTTACAGTGACACTTGGGAGACTCATCTTCAGCGCATCCGAGCGTTGTTTGACCGTCTCGCCTGGGCTTGTCTGACCATTAATCTGGCTAAATGCGAGTTTGCTAAGGCAACAGTAACCTACCTCGGAAAAGTTGTTGGACAAGGGCAGGTACGCCCAGTTAGAGCAAAGGTGTTGGCAGTTGATCAGTTTCCTGTTCCAACTACAAGAAAAGACCTTTCTCGTTTCTTGGGTATGATTGGATACTATCGTGGGTTTTGTAGAAACTTTTCCACAGTAGTTTCCCCACTTACGTCTCTTCTTAGCCCAAAGGTTAAGTTTGAGTGGTCTCTCACTTGTCAGAAAGCCTTTGAGACTGCCAAGTTGTTGTTGTGTTCTGCCCCTGTCTTAGCGGCCCCCCAGCTGGACCAGCCGTTTTCGCTGTATGCGGATGCTAGTAAGGTGGGAGCTGGGGCTGTATTAATGCAGGATAATGGAAGTGGTGCTGACTGCCCGGTGAGTTTCTTTTCTAAGAAGTTCAACTCACACCAGTTAAATTACTCCATCATTGAAAAGGAGGCACTGGCACTGATCTGGGCATTGAAACATTTTGAGGTTTACGTGGGTGGTGGAGTAAGACCTTTGGTGGTATATACTGATCATAACCCCCTAACCTTTCTCCACTCACTTCAAAACCCAAATCAAAGGCTTATGCGTTGGTGTCTTTTCCTTCAGCCATATCATTTAGATGTACGTCATGTAAAAGGCACGGAAAATACAGTGGCTGATGCCTTGTCCCGAGCTGTAACTGTTTAAGTTAACTTGCGGTATTTTACTCCCTGCAGTGTCTCTTTCTTTCTGTCTCTGGTTTTCTCCTCTCTTAAATTGCTTCTCAGGTACCAAAGTTGCAGATGGGAGGATTCTGGAGGGTCATGTTTGAGATTACCTGCAGTGAGGATCCCAATCTTAAGGGAGGGGGTGTGACGACCCTCCCCCTTACCAGGCTGTGGGCCTGCTCGCCGCTAGTTTCCTGGTGGGAGGAGCTGGGACACTCACCTGCACCAATCAGCCCAGCTGATTGGAGCCTCCAGGAAGGCTTAAAAGACGGGCCTTCTGGGAGTCTCTCTCTCTCTCTCACAGCAGGGTCTGCTGCACCAGCCTCATCAGTTGTGCATTATATGGCAGTTGTGTAGCTAAATAAACGGTTGTTGGTTTAGATCTCTGTGTGGCCTCCCTTTTTGTTGCCGGCCTTGAGCCAGGTGGTAACAGTTGGTAAGGTACACGTGTGTGTGTGTGTGTGTGTGTGTGTGTGTGTGTGTGTGTGTGTGTGTGTGTGTGTGTGTGTGTGTGTGTGTGTGTGTGTGTGTGTGAGAGAGTGTGTGTGCATGTGTATGTTCTCTGATTTAAAGATACAACAGAAATATTTAAATAAAGCACATCATCTCTAAATCAGTCCTACCTGAGCTCCACAGCAACAGCAGCAGCATCAACAGGTGATCCATGACGTCCAGGTAGACCGTCTCTCTGCCCGTCTGTGTCTCTGCCCGTCTGTCTCTCTGCCCGTCTGTGTCTCTGCCCGTCTGTCTCTCTGCCCGTCTGTGTCTCTGCCCGTCTGTGTCTCTGCCCGTCTGTCTCTCTGCCCGTCTGTCTCTCTGCCCGTCTGTGTCTCTGCCCGTCTGTGTCTCTGCCCGTCTGTGTCTCTGCCCGTCTGTGT
>JAVDOI010000525.1:0-21500 GCA_032191485.1 Leptoclinus maculatus
CCCTGAGTGTAGGTGGGGGGTTATTTTCTTCATTTTAACCATTTTGCCCATTTTTAGTGAATTTAATGTGTTTTTTGCGAGGTGTTGTAATTTTTACCGGTACTTCCCGGATGAATTTTATCCAGCCACTGCACATGCATCACGGGGAGGTGGTCTTGAATTTTCCTGGTTAGTTATTTTATTCATTTTAAGCGTTTTAACAATTTTTATAATTTTTCCAAGTTTTGGCCTCAGTGCTGTTTGTACTCTGACATATTTTCACAAATTCTCGATTTGTACTACCAAGTGTACGAAACTCGGGGAGGGCCAGGGATGGGTTTTAACCCAGGGAGGGGGCTTAAGAGTGGGGGCACGGGACCCCCTGGAGCACGGGGGCACAGGGGCATGTTGCGGAGGTGTTTCTGCGGGGTTGGGGTGGGGGGTGTCCGGGTAAGTGTATGTTCAAGTGTTGGCTGGTGGAGGAGTGTGGAGGGAGGCTGATTTTCTTAATTCTGACCCCAGTTAGGGTGCTGGAAGGTGCTGGGAGGTGCTGGGAGGTCCAGGGGGTGGTTGTGGAGGTAGTTTACCCGGGGAAAGTACCTGTTTTGTGGGTAATTAAAGTGACTTTGGTGATTTGGGTCATTTTTTGGTACTTCTAATATTGAGCTTTCCAGGTGTTTGTGAGGTGCATCGATACTTCCCGGATGACTTTTAGCCTGGGACTGCACTCGTTTCCCGGTAGGTGTCCCTGAGTGTAGGTGGGGGGTTATTTTCTTCATTTTAACCATTTTGCCCATTTTTAGTGAATTTAATGTGTTTTTTGCGAGGTGTTGTAATTTTTACCGGTACTTCCCGGATGAATTTTATCCAGCCACTGCACATGCATCACGGGGAGGTGGTCTTGAATTTTCCTGGTTAGTTATTTTATTCATTTTAAGCGTTTTAACAATTTTTATAATTTTTCCAAGTTTTGGCCTCAGTGCTGTTTGTACTCTGACATATTTTCACAAATTCTCGATTTGTACTACCAAGTGTACGAAACTCGGGGAGGGCCAGGGATGGGTTTTAACCCAGGGAGGGGGCTTAAGAGTGGGGGCACGGGACCCCCTGGAGCACGGGGGCACAGGGGCATGTTGCGGAGGTGTTTCTGCGGGGTTGGGGTGGGGGGTGTCCGGGTAAGTGTATGTTCAAGTGTTGGCTGGTGGAGGAGTGTGGAGGGAGGCTGATTTTCTTAATTCTGACCCAGTTAGGGTGCTGGAAGGTGCTGGGAGGTGCTGGGAGGTCCAGGGGGTGGTTGTGGAGGTAGTTTACCCGGGGAAAGTACCTGTTTTGTGGGTAATTAAAGTGACTTTGGTGATTTGGGTCATTTTTTGGTACTTCTAATATTGAGCTTTCCAGGTGTTTGTGAGGTGCATCGATACTTCCCGGATGACTTTTAGCCTGGGACTGCACTCGTTTCCCGGGTAGGTGTCCCTGAGTGTAGGTGGGGGGTTATTTTCTTCATTTTAACCATTTTGCCCATTTTTAGTGAATTTAATGTGTTTTTTGCGAGGTGTTGTAATTTTTTACCGGTACTTTCCGGATGAATTTTATCCAGCCACTGCACATGCATCACGGGGAGGTGGTCTTGAATTTTCCTGGTTAGTTATTTTATTCATTTTAAGCGTTTTAACAATTTTTATAATTTTTCCAAGTTTTGGCCTCAGTGCTGTTTGTACTCTGACATATTTTCACAAATTCTCGATTTGTACTACCAAGTGTACGAAACTCGGGGAGGGCCAGGGATGGGTTTTAACCCAGGGAGGGGGCTTAAGAGTGGGGGCACGGGACCCCCTGGAGCACGGGGGCACAGGGGCATGTTGCGGAGGTGTTTCTGCGGGGTTGGGGTGGGGGGTGTCCGGGTAAGTGTATGTTCAAGTGTTGGCTGGTGGAGGAGTGTGGAGGGAGGCTGATTTTCTTAATTCTGACCCCAGTTAGGGTGCTGGAAGGTGCTGGGAGGTGCTGGGAGGTCCAGGGGGTGGTTGTGGAGGTAGTTTACCCGGGGAAAGTACCTGTTTTGTGGGTAATTAAAGTGACTTTGGTGATTTGGGTCATTTTTTGGTACTTCTAATATTGAGCTTTCCAGGTGTTTGTGAGGTGCATCGATACTTCCCGGATGACTTTTAGCCTGGGACTGCACTCGTTTCCCGGGTAGGTGTCCCTGAGTGTAGGTGGGGGGTTATTTTCTTCATTTTAACCATTTTGCCCATTTTTAGTGAATTTAATGTGTTTTTTGCGAGGTGTTGTAATTTTTTACCGGTACTTCCCGGATGAATTTTATCCAGCCACTGCACATGCATCACGGGGAGGTGGTCTTGAATTTTCCTGGTTAGTTATTTTATTCATTTAAGCGTTTTAACAATTTTTATAATTTTTCCAAGTTTTGGCCTCAGTGCTGTTTGTACTCTGACATATTTTCACAAATTCTCGATTTGTACTACCAAGTGTACGAAACTCGGGGAGGGCCAGGGATGGGTTTTAACCCAGGGAGGGGGCTTAAGAGTGGGGGCACGGGACCCCCTGGAGCACGGGGGCACAGGGGCATGTTGCGGAGGTGTTTCTGCGGGGTTGGGGTGGGGGGTGTCCGGGTAAGTGTATGTTCAAGTGTTGGCTGGTGGAGGAGTGTGGAGGGAGGCTGATTTTCTTAATTCTGACCCCAGTTAGGGTGCTGGAAGGTGCTGGGAGGTGCTGGGAGGTCCAGGGGGTGGTTGTGGAGGTAGTTTACCCGGGGAAAGTACCTGTTTTGTGGGTAATTAAAGTGACTTTGGTGATTTGGGTCATTTTTTGGTACTTCTAATATTGAGCTTTCCAGGTGTTTGTGAGGTGCATCGATACTTCCCGGATGACTTTTAGCCTGGGACTGCACTCGTTTCCCGGGTAGGTGTCCCTGAGTGTAGGTGGGGGGTTATTTTCTTCATTTTAACCATTTTGCCCATTTTTAGTGAATTTAATGTGTTTTTTGCGAGGTGTTGTAATTTTTACCGGTACTTCCCGGATGAATTTTATCCAGCCACTGCACATGCATCACGGGGAGGTGGTCTTGAATTTTCCTGGTTAGTTATTTTATTCATTTTAAGCGTTTTAACAATTTTTATAATTTTTCCAAGTTTTGGCCTCAGTGCTGTTTGTACTCTGACATATTTTCACAAATTCTCGATTTGTACTACCAAGTGTACGAAACTCGGGGAGGGCCAGGGATGGGTTTTAACCCAGGGAGGGGGCTTAAGAGTGGGGGCACGGGACCCCCTGGAGCACGGGGGCACAGGGGCATGTTGCGGAGGTGTTTCTGCGGGGTTGGGGTGGGGGGTGTCCGGGTAAGTGTATGTTCAAGTGTTGGCTGGTGGAGGAGTGTGGAGGGAGGCTGATTTTCTTAATTCTGACCCCAGTTAGGGTGCTGGAAGGTGCTGGGAGGTGCTGGGAGGTCCAGGGGGTGGTTGTGGAGGTAGTTTACCCGGGGAAAGTACCTGTTTTGTGGGTAATTAAAGTGACTTTGGTGATTTGGGTCATTTTTTGGTACTTCTAATATTGAGCTTTCCAGGTGTTTGTGAGGTGCATCGATACTTCCCGGATGACTTTTAGCCTGGGACTGCACTCGTTTCCCGGGTAGGTGTCCCTGAGTGTAGGTGGGGGGTTATTTTCTTCATTTTAACCATTTTGCCCATTTTTAGTGAATTTAATGTGTTTTTTGCGAGGTGTTGTAATTTTTTACCGGTACTTTCCGGATGAATTTTATCCAGCCACTGCACATGCATCACGGGGAGGTGGTCTTGAATTTTCCTGGTTAGTTATTTTATTCATTTTAAGCGTTTTAACAATTTTTATAATTTTTCCAAGTTTTGGCCTCAGTGCTGTTTGTACTCTGACATATTTTCACAAATTCTCGATTTGTACTACCAAGTGTACGAAACTCGGGGAGGGCCAGGGATGGGTTTTAACCCAGGGAGGGGGCTTAAGAGTGGGGGCACGGGACCCCCTGGAGCACGGGGGCACAGGGGCATGTTGCGGAGGTGTTTCTGCGGGGTTGGGGTGGGGGGTGTCCGGGTAAGTGTATGTTCAAGTGTTGGCTGGTGGAGGAGTGTGGAGGGAGGCTGATTTTCTTAATTCTGACCCCAGTTAGGGTGCTGGAAGGTGCTGGGAGGTGCTGGGAGGTCCAGGGGGTGGTTGTGGAGGTAGTTTACCCGGGGAAAGTACCTGTTTTGTGGGTAATTAAAGTGACTTTGGTGATTTGGGTCATTTTTTGGTACTTCTAATATTGAGCTTTCCAGGTGTTTGTGAGGTGCATCGATACTTCCCGGATGACTTTTAGCCTGGGACTGCACTCGTTTCCCGGGTAGGTGTCCCTGAGTGTAGGTGGGGGGTTATTTTCTTCATTTTAACCATTTTGCCCATTTTTAGTGAATTTAATGTGTTTTTTGCGAGGTGTTGTAATTTTTTACCGGTACTTCCCGGATGAATTTTATCCAGCCACTGCACATGCATCACGGGGAGGTGGTCTTGAATTTTCCTGGTTAGTTATTTTATTCATTTTAAGCGTTTTAACAATTTTTATAATTTTTCCAAGTTTTGGCCTCAGTGCTGTTTGTACTCTGACATATTTTCACAAATTCTCGATTTGTACTACCAAGTGTACGAAACTCGGGGAGGGCCAGGGATGGGTTTTAACCCAGGGAGGGGGCTTAAGAGTGGGGGCACGGGACCCCCTGGAGCACGGGGGCACAGGGGCATGTTGCGGAGGTGTTTCTGCGGGGTTGGGGTGGGGGGTGTCCGGGTAAGTGTATGTTCAAGTGTTGGCTGGTGGAGGAGTGTGGAGGGAGGCTGATTTTCTTAATTCTGACCCCAGTTAGGGTGCTGGAAGGTGCTGGGAGGTGCTGGGAGGTCCAGGGGGTGGTTGTGGAGGTAGTTTACCCGGGGAAAGTACCTGTTTTGTGGGTAATTAAAGTGACTTTGGTGATTTGGGTCATTTTTTGGTACTTCTAATATTGAGCTTTCCAGGTGTTTGTGAGGTGCATCGATACTTCCCGGATGACTTTTAGCCTGGGACTGCACTCGTTTCCCGGGTAGGTGTCCCTGAGTGTAGGTGGGGGGTTATTTTCTTCATTTTAACCATTTTGCCCATTTTTAGTGAATTTAATGTGTTTTTTGCGAGGTGTTGTAATTTTTACCGGTACTTCCCGGATGAATTTTATCCAGCCACTGCACATGCATCACGGGGAGGTGGTCTTGAATTTTCCTGGTTAGTTATTTTATTCATTTTAAGCGTTTTAACAATTTTTATAATTTTTCCAAGTTTTGGCCTCAGTGCTGTTTGTACTCTGACATATTTTCACAAATTCTCGATTTGTACTACCAAGTGTACGAAACTCGGGGAGGGCCAGGGATGGGTTTTAACCCAGGGAGGGGGCTTAAGAGTGGGGGCACGGGACCCCCTGGAGCACGGGGGCACAGGGGCATGTTGCGGAGGTGTTTCTGCGGGGTTGGGGTGGGGGGTGTCCGGGTAAGTGTATGTTCAAGTGTTGGCTGGTGGAGGAGTGTGGAGGGAGGCTGATTTTCTTAATTCTGACCCCAGTTAGGGTGCTGGAAGGTGCTGGGAGGTGCTGGGAGGTCCAGGGGGTGGTTGTGGAGGTAGTTTACCCGGGGAAAGTACCTGTTTTGTGGGTAATTAAAGTGACTTTGGTGATTTGGGTCATTTTTTGGTACTTCTAATATTGAGCTTTCCAGGTGTTTGTGAGGTGCATCGATACTTCCCGGATGACTTTTAGCCTGGGACTGCACTCGTTTCCCGGGTAGGTGTCCCTGAGTGTAGGTGGGGGGTTATTTTCTTCATTTTAACCATTTTGCCCATTTTTAGTGAATTTAATGTGTTTTTTGCGAGGTGTTGTAATTTTTTACCGGTACTTTCCGGATGAATTTTATCCAGCCACTGCACATGCATCACGGGGAGGTGGTCTTGAATTTTCCTGGTTAGTTATTTTATTCATTTTAAGCGTTTTAACAATTTTTATAATTTTTCCAAGTTTTGGCCTCAGTGCTGTTTGTACTCTGACATATTTTCACAAATTCTCGATTTGTACTACCAAGTGTACGAAACTCGGGGAGGGCCAGGGATGGGTTTTAACCCAGGGAGGGGGCTTAAGAGTGGGGGCACGGGACCCCCTGGAGCACGGGGGCACAGGGGCATGTTGCGGAGGTGTTTCTGCGGGGTTGGGGTGGGGGGTGTCCGGGTAAGTGTATGTTCAAGTGTTGGCTGGTGGAGGAGTGTGGAGGGAGGCTGATTTTCTTAATTCTGACCCCAGTTAGGGTGCTGGAAGGTGCTGGGAGGTGCTGGGAGGTCCAGGGGGTGGTTGTGGAGGTAGTTTACCCGGGGAAAGTACCTGTTTTGTGGGTAATTAAAGTGACTTTGGTGATTTGGGTCATTTTTTGGTACTTCTAATATTGAGCTTTCCAGGTGTTTGTGAGGTGCATCGATACTTCCCGGATGACTTTTAGCCTGGGACTGCACTCGTTTCCCGGGTAGGTGTCCCTGAGTGTAGGTGGGGGGTTATTTTCTTCATTTTAACCATTTTGCCCATTTTTAGTGAATTTAATGTGTTTTTTGCGAGGTGTTGTAATTTTTACCGGTACTTCCCGGATGAATTTTATCCAGCCACTGCACATGCATCACGGGGAGGTGGTCTTGAATTTTCCTGGTTAGTTATTTTATTCATTTTAAGCGTTTTAACAATTTTTATAATTTTTCCAAGTTTTGGCCTCAGTGCTGTTTGTACTCTGACATATTTTCACAAATTCTCGATTTGTACTACCAAGTGTACGAAACTCGGGGAGGGCCAGGGATGGGTTTTAACCCAGGGAGGGGGCTTAAGAGTGGGGGCACGGGACCCCCTGGAGCACGGGGGCACAGGGGCATGTTGCGGAGGTGTTTCTGCGGGGTTGGGGTGGGGGGTGTCCGGGTAAGTGTATGTTCAAGTGTTGGCTGGTGGAGGAGTGTGGAGGGAGGCTGATTTTCTTAATTCTGACCCCAGTTAGGGTGCTGGAAGGTGCTGGGAGGTGCTGGGAGGTCCAGGGGGTGGTTGTGGAGGTAGTTTACCCGGGGAAAGTACCTGTTTTGTGGGTAATTAAAGTGACTTTGGTGATTTGGGTCATTTTTTGGTACTTCTAATATTGAGCTTTCCAGGTGTTTGTGAGGTGCATCGATACTTCCCGGATGACTTTTAGCCTGGGACTGCACTCGTTTCCCGGGTAGGTGTCCCTGAGTGTAGGTGGGGGGTTATTTTCTTCATTTTAACCATTTTGCCCATTTTTAGTGAATTTAATGTGTTTTTTGCGAGGTGTTGTAATTTTTACCGGTACTTCCCGGATGAATTTTATCCAGCCACTGCACATGCATCACGGGGAGGTGGTCTTGAATTTTCCTGGTTAGTTATTTTATTCATTTTAAGCGTTTTAACAATTTTTATAATTTTTCCAAGTTTTGGCCTCAGTGCTGTTTGTACTCTGACATATTTTCACAAATTCTCGATTTGTACTACCAAGTGTACGAAACTCGGGGAGGGCCAGGGATGGGTTTTAACCCAGGGAGGGGGCTTAAGAGTGGGGGCACGGGACCCCCTGGAGCACGGGGGCACAGGGGCATGTTGCGGAGGTGTTTCTGCGGGGTTGGGGTGGGGGGTGTCCGGGTAAGTGTATGTTCAAGTGTTGGCTGGTGGAGGAGTGTGGAGGGAGGCTGATTTTCTTAATTCTGACCCCAGTTAGGGTGCTGGAAGGTGCTGGGAGGTGCTGGGAGGTCCAGGGGGTGGTTGTGGAGGTAGTTTACCCGGGGAAAGTACCTGTTTTGTGGGTAATTAAAGTGACTTTGGTGATTTGGGTCATTTTTTGGTACTTCTAATATTGAGCTTTCCAGGTGTTTGTGAGGTGCATCGATACTTCCCGGATGACTTTTAGCCTGGGACTGCACTCGTTTCCCGGGTAGGTGTCCCTGAGTGTAGGTGGGGGGTTATTTTCTTCATTTTAACCATTTTGCCCATTTTTAGTGAATTTAATGTGTTTTTTGCGAGGTGTTGTAATTTTTTACCGGTACTTCCCGGATGAATTTTATCCAGCCACTGCACATGCATCACGGGGAGGTGGTCTTGAATTTTCCTGGTTAGTTATTTTATTCATTTTAAGCGTTTTAACAATTTTTATAATTTTTCCAAGTTTTGGCCTCAGTGCTGTTTGTACTCTGACATATTTTCACAAATTCTCGATTTGTACTACCAAGTGTACGAAACTCGGGGAGGGCCAGGGATGGGTTTTAACCCAGGGAGGGGGCTTAAGAGTGGGGGCACGGGACCCCCTGGAGCACGGGGGCACAGGGGCATGTTGCGGAGGTGTTTCTGCGGGGTTGGGGTGGGGGGTGTCCGGGTAAGTGTATGTTCAAGTGTTGGCTGGTGGAGGAGTGTGGAGGGAGGCTGATTTTCTTAATTCTGACCCCAGTTAGGGTGCTGGAAGGTGCTGGGAGGTGCTGGGAGGTCCAGGGGGTGGTTGTGGAGGTAGTTTACCCGGGGAAAGTACCTGTTTTGTGGGTAATTAAAGTGACTTTGGTGATTTGGGTCATTTTTTGGTACTTCTAATATTGAGCTTTCCAGGTGTTTGTGAGGTGCATCGATACTTCCCGGATGACTTTTAGCCTGGGACTGCACTCGTTTCCCGGGTAGGTGTCCCTGAGTGTAGGTGGGGGGTTATTTTCTTCATTTTAACCATTTTGCCCATTTTTAGTGAATTTAATGTGTTTTTTGCGAGGTGTTGTAATTTTTTACCGGTACTTTCCGGATGAATTTTATCCAGCCACTGCACATGCATCACGGGGAGGTGGTCTTGAATTTTCCTGGTTAGTTATTTTATTCATTTTAAGCGTTTTAACAATTTTTATAATTTTTCCAAGTTTTGGCCTCAGTGCTGTTTGTACTCTGACATATTTTCACAAATTCTCGATTTGTACTACCAAGTGTACGAAACTCGGGGAGGGCCAGGGATGGGTTTTAACCCAGGGAGGGGGCTTAAGAGTGGGGGCACGGGACCCCCTGGAGCACGGGGGCACAGGGGCATGTTGCGGAGGTGTTTCTGCGGGGTTGGGGTGGGGGGTGTCCGGGTAAGTGTATGTTCAAGTGTTGGCTGGTGGAGGAGTGTGGAGGGAGGCTGATTTTCTTAATTCTGACCCCAGTTAGGGTGCTGGAAGGTGCTGGGAGGTGCTGGGAGGTCCAGGGGGTGGTTGTGGAGGTAGTTTACCCGGGGAAAGTACCTGTTTTGTGGGTAATTAAAGTGACTTTGGTGATTTGGGTCATTTTTTGGTACTTCTAATATTGAGCTTTCCAGGTGTTTGTGAGGTGCATCGATACTTCCCGGATGACTTTTAGCCTGGGACTGCACTCGTTTCCCGGGTAGGTGTCCCTGAGTGTAGGTGGGGGGTTATTTTCTTCATTTTAACCATTTTGCCCATTTTTAGTGAATTTAATGTGTTTTTTGCGAGGTGTTGTAATTTTTTACCGGTACTTTCCGGATGAATTTTATCCAGCCACTGCACATGCATCACGGGGAGGTGGTCTTGAATTTTCCTGGTTAGTTATTTTATTCATTTTAAGCGTTTTAACAATTTTTATAATTTTTCCAAGTTTTGGCCTCAGTGCTGTTTGTACTCTGACATATTTTCACAAATTCTCGATTTGTACTACCAAGTGTACGAAACTCGGGGAGGGCCAGGGATGGGTTTTAACCCAGGGAGGGGGCTTAAGAGTGGGGGCACGGGACCCCCTGGAGCACGGGGGCACAGGGGCATGTTGCGGAGGTGTTTCTGCGGGGTTGGGGTGGGGGGTGTCCGGGTAAGTGTATGTTCAAGTGTTGGCTGGTGGAGGAGTGTGGAGGGAGGCTGATTTTCTTAATTCTGACCCCAGTTAGGGTGCTGGAAGGTGCTGGGAGGTGCTGGGAGGTCCAGGGGGTGGTTGTGGAGGTAGTTTACCCGGGGAAAGTACCTGTTTTGTGGGTAATTAAAGTGACTTTGGTGATTTGGGTCATTTTTTGGTACTTCTAATATTGAGCTTTCCAGGTGTTTGTGAGGTGCATCGATACTTCCCGGATGACTTTTAGCCTGGGACTGCACTCGTTTCCCGGGTAGGTGTCCCTGAGTGTAGGTGGGGGGTTATTTTCTTCATTTTAACCATTTTGCCCATTTTTAGTGAATTTAATGTGTTTTTTGCGAGGTGTTGTAATTTTTACCGGTACTTCCCGGATGAATTTTATCCAGCCACTGCACATGCATCACGGGGAGGTGGTCTTGAATTTTCCTGGTTAGTTATTTTATTCATTTTAAGCGTTTTAACAATTTTTATAATTTTTCCAAGTTTTGGCCTCAGTGCTGTTTGTACTCTGACATATTTTCACAAATTCTCGATTTGTACTACCAAGTGTACGAAACTCGGGGAGGGCCAGGGATGGGTTTTAACCCAGGGAGGGGGCTTAAGAGTGGGGGCACGGGACCCCCTGGAGCACGGGGGCACAGGGGCATGTTGCGGAGGTGTTTCTGCGGGGTTGGGGTGGGGGGTGTCCGGGTAAGTGTATGTTCAAGTGTTGGCTGGTGGAGGAGTGTGGAGGGAGGCTGATTTTCTTAATTCTGACCCCAGTTAGGGTGCTGGAAGGTGCTGGGAGGTGCTGGGAGGTCCAGGGGGTGGTTGTGGAGGTAGTTTACCCGGGGAAAGTACCTGTTTTGTGGGTAATTAAAGTGACTTTGGTGATTTGGGTCATTTTTTGGTACTTCTAATATTGAGCTTTCCAGGTGTTTGTGAGGTGCATCGATACTTCCCGGATGACTTTTAGCCTGGGACTGCACTCGTTTCCCGGGTAGGTGTCCCTGAGTGTAGGTGGGGGGTTATTTTCTTCATTTTAACCATTTTGCCCATTTTTAGTGAATTTAATGTGTTTTTTGCGAGGTGTTGTAATTTTTTACCGGTACTTTCCGGATGAATTTTATCCAGCCACTGCACATGCATCACGGGGAGGTGGTCTTGAATTTTCCTGGTTAGTTATTTTATTCATTTTAAGCGTTTTAACAATTTTTATAATTTTTCCAAGTTTTGGCCTCAGTGCTGTTTGTACTCTGACATATTTTCACAAATTCTCGATTTGTACTACCAAGTGTACGAAACTCGGGGAGGGCCAGGGATGGGTTTTAACCCAGGGAGGGGGCTTAAGAGTGGGGGCACGGGACCCCCTGGAGCACGGGGGCACAGGGGCATGTTGCGGAGGTGTTTCTGCGGGGTTGGGGTGGGGGGTGTCCGGGTAAGTGTATGTTCAAGTGTTGGCTGGTGGAGGAGTGTGGAGGGAGGCTGATTTTCTTAATTCTGACCCCAGTTAGGGTGCTGGAAGGTGCTGGGAGGTGCTGGGAGGTCCAGGGGGTGGTTGTGGAGGTAGTTTACCCGGGGAAAGTACCTGTTTTGTGGGTAATTAAAGTGACTTTGGTGATTTGGGTCATTTTTTGGTACTTCTAATATTGAGCTTTCCAGGTGTTTGTGAGGTGCATCGATACTTCCCGGATGACTTTTAGCCTGGGACTGCACTCGTTTCCCGGGTAGGTGTCCCTGAGTGTAGGTGGGGGGTTATTTTCTTCATTTTAACCATTTTGCCCATTTTTAGTGAATTTAATGTGTTTTTTGCGAGGTGTTGTAATTTTTTACCGGTACTTCCCGGATGAATTTTATCCAGCCACTGCACATGCATCACGGGGAGGTGGTCTTGAATTTTCCTGGTTAGTTATTTTATTCATTTTAAGCGTTTTAACAATTTTTATAATTTTTCCAAGTTTTGGCCTCAGTGCTGTTTGTACTCTGACATATTTTCACAAATTCTCGATTTGTACTACCAAGTGTACGAAACTCGGGGAGGGCCAGGGATGGGTTTTAACCCAGGGAGGGGGCTTAAGAGTGGGGGCACGGGACCCCCTGGAGCACGGGGGCACAGGGGCATGTTGCGGAGGTGTTTCTGCGGGGTTGGGGTGGGGGGTGTCCGGGTAAGTGTATGTTCAAGTGTTGGCTGGTGGAGGAGTGTGGAGGGAGGCTGATTTTCTTAATTCTGACCCCAGTTAGGGTGCTGGAAGGTGCTGGGAGGTGCTGGGAGGTCCAGGGGGTGGTTGTGGAGGTAGTTTACCCGGGGAAAGTACCTGTTTTGTGGGTAATTAAAGTGACTTTGGTGATTTGGGTCATTTTTTGGTACTTCTAATATTGAGCTTTCCAGGTGTTTGTGAGGTGCATCGATACTTCCCGGATGACTTTTAGCCTGGGACTGCACTCGTTTCCCGGGTAGGTGTCCCTGAGTGTAGGTGGGGGGTTATTTTCTTCATTTTAACCATTTTGCCCATTTTTAGTGAATTTAATGTGTTTTTTGCGAGGTGTTGTAATTTTTTACCGGTACTTCCCGGATGAATTTTATCCAGCCACTGCACATGCATCACGGGGAGGTGGTCTTGAATTTTCCTGGTTAGTTATTTTATTCATTTTAAGCGTTTTAACAATTTTTATAATTTTTCCAAGTTTTGGCCTCAGTGCTGTTTGTACTCTGACATATTTTCACAAATTCTCGATTTGTACTACCAAGTGTACGAAACTCGGGGAGGGCCAGGGATGGGTTTTAACCCAGGGAGGGGGCTTAAGAGTGGGGGCACGGGACCCCCTGGAGCACGGGGGCACAGGGGCATGTTGCGGAGGTGTTTCTGCGGGGTTGGGGTGGGGGGTGTCCGGGTAAGTGTATGTTCAAGTGTTGGCTGGTGGAGGAGTGTGGAGGGAGGCTGATTTTCTTAATTCTGACCCCAGTTAGGGTGCTGGAAGGTGCTGGGAGGTGCTGGGAGGTCCAGGGGGTGGTTGTGGAGGTAGTTTACCCGGGGAAAGTACCTGTTTTGTGGGTAATTAAAGTGACTTTGGTGATTTGGGTCATTTTTTGGTACTTCTAATATTGAGCTTTCCAGGTGTTTGTGAGGTGCATCGATACTTCCCGGATGACTTTTAGCCTGGGACTGCACTCGTTTCCCGGGTAGGTGTCCCTGAGTGTAGGTGGGGGGTTATTTTCTTCATTTTAACCATTTTGCCCATTTTTAGTGAATTTAATGTGTTTTTTGCGAGGTGTTGTAATTTTTTACCGGTACTTCCCGGATGAATTTTATCCAGCCACTGCACATGCATCACGGGGAGGTGGTCTTGAATTTTCCTGGTTAGTTATTTTATTCATTTTAAGCGTTTTAACAATTTTTATAATTTTTCCAAGTTTTGGCCTCAGTGCTGTTTGTACTCTGACATATTTTCACAAATTCTCGATTTGTACTACCAAGTGTACGAAACTCGGGGAGGGCCAGGGATGGGTTTTAACCCAGGGAGGGGGCTTAAGAGTGGGGGCACGGGACCCCCTGGAGCACGGGGGCACAGGGGCATGTTGCGGAGGTGTTTCTGCGGGGTTGGGGTGGGGGGTGTCCGGGTAAGTGTATGTTCAAGTGTTGGCTGGTGGAGGAGTGTGGAGGGAGGCTGATTTTCTTAATTCTGACCCCAGTTAGGGTGCTGGAAGGTGCTGGGAGGTGCTGGGAGGTCCAGGGGGTGGTTGTGGAGGTAGTTTACCCGGGGAAAGTACCTGTTTTGTGGGTAATTAAAGTGACTTTGGTGATTTGGGTCATTTTTTGGTACTTCTAATATTGAGCTTTCCAGGTGTTTGTGAGGTGCATCGATACTTCCCGGATGACTTTTAGCCTGGGACTGCACTCGTTTCCCGGGTAGGTGTCCCTGAGTGTAGGTGGGGGGTTATTTTCTTCATTTTAACCATTTTGCCCATTTTTAGTGAATTTAATGTGTTTTTTGCGAGGTGTTGTAATTTTTTACCGGTACTTCCCGGATGAATTTTATCCAGCCACTGCACATGCATCACGGGGAGGTGGTCTTGAATTTTCCTGGTTAGTTATTTTATTCATTTTAAGCGTTTTAACAATTTTTATAATTTTTCCAAGTTTTGGCCTCAGTGCTGTTTGTACTCTGACATATTTTCACAAATTCTCGATTTGTACTACCAAGTGTACGAAACTCGGGGAGGGCCAGGGATGGGTTTTAACCCAGGGAGGGGGCTTAAGAGTGGGGGCACGGGACCCCCTGGAGCACGGGGGCACAGGGGCATGTTGCGGAGGTGTTTCTGCGGGGTTGGGGTGGGGGGTGTCCGGGTAAGTGTATGTTCAAGTGTTGGCTGGTGGAGGAGTGTGGAGGGAGGCTGATTTTCTTAATTCTGACCCCAGTTAGGGTGCTGGAAGGTGCTGGGAGGTGCTGGGAGGTCCAGGGGGTGGTTGTGGAGGTAGTTTACCCGGGGAAAGTACCTGTTTTGTGGGTAATTAAAGTGACTTTGGTGATTTGGGTCATTTTTTGGTACTTCTAATATTGAGCTTTCCAGGTGTTTGTGAGGTGCATCGATACTTCCCGGATGACTTTTAGCCTGGGACTGCACTCGTTTCCCGGGTAGGTGTCCCTGAGTGTAGGTGGGGGGTTATTTTCTTCATTTTAACCATTTTGCCCATTTTTAGTGAATTTAATGTGTTTTTTGCGAGGTGTTGTAATTTTTTACCGGTACTTCCCGGATGAATTTTATCCAGCCACTGCACATGCATCACGGGGAGGTGGTCTTGAATTTTCCTGGTTAGTTATTTTATTCATTTTAAGCGTTTTAACAATTTTTATAATTTTTCCAAGTTTTGGCCTCAGTGCTGTTTGTACTCTGACATATTTTCACAAATTCTCGATTTGTACTACCAAGTGTACGAAACTCGGGGAGGGCCAGGGATGGGTTTTAACCCAGGGAGGGGGCTTAAGAGTGGGGGCACGGGACCCCCTGGAGCACGGGGGCACAGGGGCATGTTGCGGAGGTGTTTCTGCGGGGTTGGGGTGGGGGGTGTCCGGGTAAGTGTATGTTCAAGTGTTGGCTGGTGGAGGAGTGTGGAGGGAGGCTGATTTTCTTAATTCTGACCCCAGTTAGGGTGCTGGAAGGTGCTGGGAGGTGCTGGGAGGTCCAGGGGGTGGTTGTGGAGGTAGTTTACCCGGGGAAAGTACCTGTTTTGTGGGTAATTAAAGTGACTTTGGTGATTTGGGTCATTTTTTGGTACTTCTAATATTGAGCTTTCCAGGTGTTTGTGAGGTGCATCGATACTTCCCGGATGACTTTTAGCCTGGGACTGCACTCGTTTCCCGGGTAGGTGTCCCTGAGTGTAGGTGGGGGGTTATTTTCTTCATTTTAACCATTTTGCCCATTTTTAGTGAATTTAATGTGTTTTTTGCGAGGTGTTGTAATTTTTTACCGGTACTTCCCGGATGAATTTTATCCAGCCACTGCACATGCATCACGGGGAGGTGGTCTTGAATTTTCCTGGTTAGTTATTTTATTCATTTTAAGCGTTTTAACAATTTTTATAATTTTTCCAAGTTTTGGCCTCAGTGCTGTTTGTACTCTGACATATTTTCACAAATTCTCGATTTGTACTACCAAGTGTACGAAACTCGGGGAGGGCCAGGGATGGGTTTTAACCCAGGGAGGGGGCTTAAGAGTGGGGGCACGGGACCCCCTGGAGCACGGGGGCACAGGGGCATGTTGCGGAGGTGTTTCTGCGGGGTTGGGGTGGGGGGTGTCCGGGTAAGTGTATGTTCAAGTGTTGGCTGGTGGAGGAGTGTGGAGGGAGGCTGATTTTCTTAATTCTGACCCCAGTTAGGGTGCTGGAAGGTGCTGGGAGGTGCTGGGGGGTCCAGGGGGTGGTTGTGGAGGTAGTTTACCCGGGGAAAGTACCTGTTTTGTGGGTAATTAAAGTGACTTTGGTGATTTGGGTCATTTTTTGGTACTTCTAATATTGAGCTTTCCAGGTGTTTGTGAGGTGCATCGATACTTCCCGGATGACTTTTAGCCTGGGACTGCACTCGTTTCCCGGGTAGGTGTCCCTGAGTGTAGGTGGGGGGTTATTTTCTTCATTTTAACCATTTTGCCCATTTTTAGTGAATTTAATGTGTTTTTTGCGAGGTGTTGTAATTTTTTACCGGTACTTCCCGGATGAATTTTATCCAGCCACTGCACATGCATCACGGGGAGGTGGTCTTGAATTTTCCTGGTTAGTTATTTTATTCATTTTAAGCGTTTTAACAATTTTTATAATTTTTCCAAGTTTTGGCCTCAGTGCTGTTTGTACTCTGACATATTTTCACAAATTCTCGATTTGTACTACCAAGTGTACGAAACTCGGGGAGGGCCAGGGATGGGTTTTAACCCAGGGAGGGGGCTTAAGAGTGGGGGCACGGGACCCCCTGGAGCACGGGGGCACAGGGGCATGTTGCGGAGGTGTTTCTGCGGGGTTGGGGTGGGGGGTGTCCGGGTAAGTGTATGTTCAAGTGTTGGCTGGTGGAGGAGTGTGGAGGGAGGCTGATTTTCTTAATTCTGACCCCAGTTAGGGTGCTGGAAGGTGCTGGGAGGTGCTGGGAGGTCCAGGGGGTGGTTGTGGAGGTAGTTTACCCGGGGAAAGTACCTGTTTTGTGGGTAATTAAAGTGACTTTGGTGATTTGGGTCATTTTTTGGTACTTCTAATATTGAGCTTTCCAGGTGTTTGTGAGGTGCATCGATACTTCCCGGATGACTTTTAGCCTGGGACTGCACTCGTTTCCCGGGTAGGTGTCCCTGAGTGTAGGTGGGGGGTTATTTTCTTCATTTTAACCATTTTGCCCATTTTTAGTGAATTTAATGTGTTTTTTGCGAGGTGTTGTAATTTTTACCGGTACTTCCCGGATGAATTTTATCCAGCCACTGCACATGCATCACGGGGAGGTGGTCTTGAATTTTCCTGGTTAGTTATTTTATTCATTTTAAGCGTTTTAACAATTTTTATAATTTTTCCAAGTTTTGGCCTCAGTGCTGTTTGTACTCTGACATATTTTCACAAATTCTCGATTTGTACTACCAAGTGTACGAAACTCGGGGAGGGCCAGGGATGGGTTTTAACCCAGGGAGGGGGCTTAAGAGTGGGGGCACGGGACCCCCTGGAGCACGGGGGCACAGGGGCATGTTGCGGAGGTGTTTCTGCGGGGTTGGGGTGGGGGGTGTCCGGGTAAGTGTATGTTCAAGTGTTGGCTGGTGGAGGAGTGTGGAGGGAGGCTGATTTTCTTAATTCTGACCCCAGTTAGGGTGCTGGAAGGTGCTGGGAGGTGCTGGGAGGTCCAGGGGGTGGTTGTGGAGGTAGTTTACCCGGGGAAAGTACCTGTTTTGTGGGTAATTAAAGTGACTTTGGTGATTTGGGTCATTTTTTGGTACTTCTAATATTGAGCTTTCCAGGTGTTTGTGAGGTGCATCGATACTTCCCGGATGACTTTTAGCCTGGGACTGCACTCGTTTCCCGGGTAGGTGTCCCTGAGTGTAGGTGGGGGGTTATTTTCTTCATTTTAACCATTTTGCCCATTTTTAGTGAATTTAATGTGTTTTTTGCGAGGTGTTGTAATTTTTTACCGGTACTTTCCGGATGAATTTTATCCAGCCACTGCACATGCATCACGGGGAGGTGGTCTTGAATTTTCCTGGTTAGTTATTTTATTCATTTTAAGCGTTTTAACAATTTTTATAATTTTTCCAAGTTTTGGCCTCAGTGCTGTTTGTACTCTGACATATTTTCACAAATTCTCGATTTGTACTACCAAGTGTACGAAACTCGGGGAGGGCCAGGGATGGGTTTTAACCCAGGGAGGGGGCTTAAGAGTGGGGGCACGGGACCCCCTGGAGCACGGGGGCACAGGGGCATGTTGCGGAGGTGTTTCTGCGGGGTTGGGGTGGGGGGTGTCCGGGTAAGTGTATGTTCAAGTGTTGGCTGGTGGAGGAGTGTGGAGGGAGGCTGATTTTCTTAATTCTGACCCCAGTTAGGGTGCTGGAAGGTGCTGGGAGGTGCTGGGAGGTCCAGGGGGTGGTTGTGGAGGTAGTTTACCCGGGGAAAGTACCTGTTTTGTGGGTAATTAAAGTGACTTTGGTGATTTGGGTCATTTTTTGGTACTTCTAATATTGAGCTTTCCAGGTGTTTGTGAGGTGCATCGATACTTCCCGGATGACTTTTAGCCTGGGACTGCACTCGTTTCCCGGGTAGGTGTCCCTGAGTGTAGGTGGGGGGTTATTTTCTTCATTTTAACCATTTTGCCCATTTTTAGTGAATTTAATGTGTTTTTTGCGAGGTGTTGTAATTTTTTACCGGTACTTCCCGGATGAATTTTATCCAGCCACTGCACATGCATCACGGGGAGGTGGTCTTGAATTTTCCTGGTTAGTTATTTTATTCATTTTAAGCGTTTTAACAATTTTTATAATTTTTCCAAGTTTTGGCCTCAGTGCTGTTTGTACTCTGACATATTTTCACAAATTCTCGATTTGTACTACCAAGTGTACGAAACTCGGGGAGGGCCAGGGATGGGTTTTAACCCAGGGAGGGGGCTTAAGAGTGGGGGCACGGGACCCCCTGGAGCACGGGGGCACAGGGGCATGTTGCGGAGGTGTTTCTGCGGGGTTGGGGTGGGGGGTGTCCGGGTAAGTGTATGTTCAAGTGTTGGCTGGTGGAGGAGTGTGGAGGGAGGCTGATTTTCTTAATTCTGACCCCAGTTAGGGTGCTGGAAGGTGCTGGGAGGTGCTGGGAGGTCCAGGGGGTGGTTGTGGAGGTAGTTTACCCGGGGAAAGTACCTGTTTTGTGGGTAATTAAAGTGACTTTGGTGATTTGGGTCATTTTTTGGTACTTCTAATATTGAGCTTTCCAGGTGTTTGTGAGGTGCATCGATACTTCCCGGATGACTTTTAGCCTGGGACTGCACTCGTTTCCCGGGTAGGTGTCCCTGAGTGTAGGTGGGGGGTTATTTTCTTCATTTTAACCATTTTGCCCATTTTTAGTGAATTTAATGTGTTTTTTGCGAGGTGTTGTAATTTTTTACCGGTACTTCCCGGATGAATTTTATCCAGCCACTGCACATGCATCACGGGGAGGTGGTCTTGAATTTTCCTGGTTAGTTATTTTATTCATTTTAAGCGTTTTAACAATTTTTATAATTTTCCAAGTTTTGGCCTCAGTGCTGTTTGTACTCTGACATATTTTCACAAATTCTCGATTTGTACTACCAAGTGTACGAAACTCGGGGAGGGCCAGGGATGGGTTTTAACCCAGGGAGGGGGCTTAAGAGTGGGGGCACGGGACCCCCTGGAGCACGGGGGCACAGGGGCATGTTGCGGAGGTGTTTCTGCGGGGTTGGGGTGGGGGGTGTCCGGGTAAGTGTATGTTCAAGTGTTGGCTGGTGGAGGAGTGTGGAGGGAGGCTGATTTTCTTAATTCTGACCCCAGTTAGGGTGCTGGAAGGTGCTGGGAGGTGCTGGGAGGTCCAGGGGGGTGGTTGTGGAGGTAGTTTACCCGGGGAAAGTACCTGTTTTGTGGGTAATTAAAGTGACTTTGGTGATTTGGGTCATTTTTGGTACTTCTAATATTGAGCTTTCCAGGTGTTTGTGAGGTGCATCGATACTTCCGGATGACTTTTAGCCTGGGACTGCACTCGTTTCCCGGGTAGTGTCCCTGAGTGTAGGTGGGGGGTTATTTTCTTCATTTTAACCATTTTGCCCATTTTTAGTGAATTTAATGTGTTTTTTGCGAGGTGTTGTAATTTTTTACCGGTACTTCCCGGATGAATTTTATCCAGCCACTGCACATGCATCACGGGGAGGTGGTCTTGAATTTTCCTGGTTAGTTATTTTATTCATTTTAAGCGTTTTAACAATTTTATAATTTTTCCAAGTTTTGGCCTCAGTGCTGTTTGTACTCTGACATATTTTCACAAATTCTCGATTTGTACTACCAAGTGTACGAAACTCGGGGAGGGCCAGGGATGGGTTTTAACCCAGGGAGGGGGCTTAAGAGTGGGGGCACGGGACCCCCTGGAGCACGGGGGCACAGGGGCATGTTGCGGAGGTGTTTCTGCGGGGTTGGGGTGGGGGGTGTCCGGGTAAGTGTATGTTCAAGTGTTGGCTGGTGGAGGAGTGTGGAGGGAGGCTGATTTTCTTAATTCTGACCCCAGTTAGGGTGCTGGAAGGTGCTGGGAGGTGCTGGGAGGTCCAGGGGGTGGTTGTGGAGGTAGTTTACCCGGGGAAAGTACCTGTTTTGTGGGTAATTAAAGTGACTTTGGTGATTTGGGTCATTTTTTGGTACTTCTAATATTGAGCTTTCCAGGTGTTTGTGAGGTGCATCGATACTTCCGGATGACTTTTAGCCTGGGACTGCACTCGTTTCCCGGGTAGGTGTCCCTGAGTGTAGGTGGGGGGTTATTTTCTTCATTTTAACCATTTTGCCCATTTTTAGTGAATTTAATGTGTTTTTTGCGAGGTGTTGTAATTTTTTACCGGTACTTCCCGGATGAATTTTATCCAGCCACTGCACATGCATCACGGGGAGGTGGTCTTGAATTTTCCTGGTTAGTTATTTTATTCATTTTAAGCGTTTTAACAATTTTATAATTTTTCCAAGTTTTGGCCTCAGTGCTGTTTGTACTCTGACATATTTTCACAAATTCTCGATTTGTACTACCAAGTGTACGAAACTCGGGGAGGGCCAGGGATGGGTTTTAACCCAGGGAGGGGGCTTAAGAGTGGGGCACGGGACCCCCTGGAGCACGGGGGCACAGGGGCATGTTGCGGAGGTGTTTCTGCGGGGTTGGGGTGGGGGGTGTCCGGGTAAGTGTATGTTCAAGTGTTGGCTGGTGGAGGAGTGTGGAGGGAGGCTGATTTTCTTAATTCTGACCCCAGTTAGGGTGCTGGAAGGTGCTGGGAGGTGCTGGGAGGTCCAGGGGGTGGTTGTGGAGGTAGTTTACCCGGGGAAAGTACCTGTTTTGTGGGTAATTAAAGTGACTTTGGTGATTTGGGTCATTTTTTGGTACTTCTAATATTGAGCTTTCCAGGTGTTTGTGAGGTGCATCGATACTTCCGGATGACTTTTAGCCTGGGACTGCACTCGTTTCCCGGGTAGGTGTCCCTGAGTGTAGGTGGGGGGTTATTTTCTTCATTTTAACCATTTTGCCCATTTTTAGTGAATTTATGTGTTTTTTGCGAGGTGTTGTAATTTTTTACCGGTACTTCCGGATGAATTTTATCCAGCCACTGCAACATGCATCACGGGGAGGGTGGTCTTGAATTTTCCTGGTTAGTTATTTTATTCATTTTAAGCGTTTTAACAATTTTTATAATTTTTCCAAGTTTTGCCTCAGTGCTGTTTGTACTCTGACATATTTTCACAAATTCTCGATTTGTACTACCAAGTGTACGAAACTCGGGGAGGGCCAGGGATGGGTTTTAACCCAGGGAGGGGGCTTAAGAGTGGGGGCACGGACCCCCCTGGAGCACGGGGGCACAGGGGCATGTTGCGGAGGTGTTTCTGCGGGGTTGGGGTGGGGGTGTCCCGGGTAAGTG
>JAVDOI010000526.1:0-2500 GCA_032191485.1 Leptoclinus maculatus
CGTCTTCACAGTGAAATAACATTACTTAGGCTTTAGGAAAATATGGAAGTGCGAAAGTTATAATCAAACTTTTATTTTGATATTTTAGGTATTTTTATTGTTATAAATACAGTAGTATATACTGTAGGATATAGAGTAAACACTGTAAAAAAAATTACGGTATCACTTCATTATACAGTTATGCAAAAAATAACAGTTTAATGTTTATTTCTGCATCAAAAAACACAGTATAATACTATTACTCATTTTACAGTACGCTTAAACTACTGCAGCATTTTACTGTGGTATGAAAAAAAACTACTGGAGTAATTGTAGTCAGATACGTTACTATTAGTTTGTCAGTAACCAGGTTAGGGTTAGGTCAACACCTGATGGACATCACATTCATGTACATTCATCAGGGTTGTTTTCTCAAAACCTCCACAAAAGGCCTCACGATGAGGAACACCAACACAAGTTGTTCTGACAAAGGTTGTGTTAGTACTTCCTTGTGATTGGTAATTCTCATCCATATGTTACCTGCCCTTTTAAATAGTAGTAGAGTCAGTAGTAGTAGTAGTAGTAGTAGTAGTAGTAAGAAAGTCAGTAGTGTATGTAGTGTAGTAGAGTCATGTAGTGTAGTATAGAGTCGTAGTAAGTAGTAGTTAGTAGTAGTAGTAGTAAGTAGTAGTATGTAGTAGTATAGTAGAGTCAGTAGGTAGTAGTAGAGTCAGTAGTAGTAGTAGATCAGTAGTAGTAGTAGAGTCAGTAGTAGTAAGAAGTCAGTAGTAGTAGTAGTAGAGTCAGTAGTAGTAGAGTCAGTAGTAGTAGTAGAGTCAGTAGGATAGTAGTCAGTAGTAGTAGTAGTTAGAGTCAGTAGGAGTAGTAGAGTCAGTAGTAGTAGTAGAGTCAGTTAGTTAGTAGTAGTAGTTAGTATTAGTAGGTAGTAGTAGTAGTTAGTAGTAGAGTCCAGTAGTAGTAGTAGAGTCCAGTAGTAGTAGTAGAGTAGTAGTAGGTAGTAGAGGTGTAGTAGAGTCAGTAGTAGTAGTAAGAGTCAGTAGTAGTAGTAAGTCAGTAGTAGTAGTAGTAGTAGCAGTAGTATACACACAAATAGGTATAAAGTAGTATCTCTTCAAGTCAAAGCATGAGCAGTACAGTTGTGGTAGTAATCGTACCTCAGTAGAAACAGGAGAAACCAGTCAGTATTACTGTAGTATTTGTAGTAATGTCTCAGTCACTAGTAGTAGTAGTAGGTCGCTTGCAGTATTTGTAGTAACGTAAGTATCATTTTATGTAAAGTCTCTCTCTCTCTCTCCCCTCCTCATCTGTCCTTTCTTTCTCCCCCCCTCTCTCTCCCCCCCCTCTCTCTCTCTCTCTCTCTCATCTCTTTCTCCCTCTGAAACTAATTAGCAGTTGAAGTCCCGCTCAGAGGGAGGAATGAGGGAGGAAGGGCAGGGAGGGAGACATGAAGACGAGAGGAGGGCTGAGGAACCAGAGGAGGTATGAAGGAGGAAAATAAAGATTGAAAGGTGTGAAGAAAGATCCAATATTAGATGTTGCAGTGAAACCGTGAGCCACAAAAACAGAAGCGGAAACACTTCACAAGTTCTTCCTCCTCTCACACGGTTTTATGCTAACTTTAACTGGTCCTGAACAAGTTCGTCAGTTTAGTCCCTGATCCTCATTTGTGAACCAGTCCTCTAGTGTAGTCTGATCCTCTATGTGAACCAGTCTCAGTGTAGTCCTGACCTCCTCTATCAGACCTCCATCAGTAAAGAGACCATCAGAGAGAAGATGGTCCTGTTTCTAATAGAGGTTATTCGTGATGCATCGTCAACGGAGCCACCGGGTCGGATACTGGTGAAACCAGCATGAACTCATGCAGGTTCTCCAGAACCTCCTTCATGCTCAGACTCCAGCAGAGACCGTCACCGTGGACAGACCCAGATCCTCCAGAAGAGACCAGGTGCACCGTGAACAGACCCAGATCCTCAGGCAGAGGACCGGGATCCACACCGTGGACAGACCCAGATCCTCCAGCTAGAGGACCGGGTCCACCGTGGACAGAACCAGATCCTTCTGCAGAAGAGACCGGTGTCCACCGTGGACAGGACCCAGATCCTCCAGCAGAGACCGGGTCCCACCGTGACAGACCCCAGATCTCCAGCAGAGACCGGTACCACCGTGGGACCATGACACAGATCCTCCAGCAGAGACCGGTCCACCGTGGACAGACCCAGATCCTCCAGCAGAGACCGGACCACCGTGGACAGACCCAGATCCTCCAGCAGAGACCGGACCACCCGTGGACAGACAGCCACCTGATCCTCCAGCAGAGGACCGGTCCACCCTGTGGACAGCCCAGATCCCTCCAGCAGAGGACCTGTCCACACCGTGGGACAGACCCTGATCCTCCAGCAGAGGACCGGTCCACCGTGGAACAGACCCAGCATCCGGAGCTCCGGAGGGAGGAGGAGAGCTCCAGCTCCCGGCTGCAGCGTCTCCTCCTCCCTCCTCCTCC
>JAVDOI010000526.1:5000-12500 GCA_032191485.1 Leptoclinus maculatus
AAATGTACAGAAATCTAAACATTGCACAAATTCATACTAATTATATTTGTTTAAATACTGGTCAAACATATACCACACAGTCAGCTAACAAGTAACATTTTAGTACTTTTTCTTTAGACAATGCATCTTGAACATCTTGTTCAGTAAAAATAAAAAGTCCTAACTATTACATAAAATGTATTATAAATGTATTATGAATGTATTATAAATGTATTATGAATGTATTATAAATGTATTATAAATGTATTATAAATGTATTATGAATGTATTATAAATGTATTATAAATGTATTATGAATGTATTATGAATGTATTATAAATGTATTATGAATGTATTATAAATGTATTATAAATGTATTATGAATGTATTATAAATGTATTATAAATGTATTATGAATGTATTATGAATGTATTATAAATGTATTATGAATGTATTATAAATGTATTATAAATGTATTATAAATGTATTATGAATGTATTATAAATGTATTATAAATGTATTATAAATGTATTATGAATGTATTATAAATGTATTATGAATGTATTATAAATGTATTATAAATGTATTATAAATGTATTACATCTACTGGAAGATTATTAAAAGCAAAATCACTTTGTATTTATGATTTTTTTGTAACTAATTTTTTAAGTGTCAGTTTATCGCAAAAAGCAACAAAGTGCAACACGCATAATAAACTCGCATGAATGAAAATGTTTAAAGCAGAGACGACAGGTGAAGTAAAATAAATAGACACTAAATATCACCAATAAACCTCCACAGCTCATTACTCACATTAAGACGATTATTTATTGTATTACACGTTTTCTGAAATGTTATTTTTAAATATGCAAATTAGGCATTATGTGATGGTAACTTTTGGTGAATTTAGGAGAAATCTACAGACACAAACAGACGAAGTAGTGAGTTATTAATAACTTACATTCTATTATAAGAGTAGAAATACTGCCGATAGATTACAGACCATGACGAGGATGAAGAGGAGGAAGAGGCTGTAAGAGATAGATGAAGGGATGAAGTGGAAAAGGGAAGGAAACGAGACGGAGAGGAAGAAGGAAGCGACGCGATGGAAACAAAAAGATAAAAAAGTAATAGACTGAAAAGAGAGGGAGGATAAAAAGATAGAAACACATCCATCCATCTCCGCTCGTGGAAATAAGGGCCTCCTTGTTGTCAGCTTGTTATTTTTTCCCTCCTCCCTCCCTCCCTCCCTCCCTCCCTCGCTCTCTCTCTCTCTCCGTTCATCCTTTCCTCGCTCGCCCTCCGTCCTGGCCGTCCGCCGGCGTTCTGTCATGTGTGAAGGTATCGATTTGCCAGCGTTTTAACCATCAAACTGCAGCTCCGCTTTTTAAACAATATCTGACGGACGGAGGGAGGGAGGGAGGGAGGAGGGAGATGAGAGAGCAACCAAGAGAGAGGAGGGGAGGAGAAGAAGAGAATACAAGGAGGAGTTAAAGTGGAGAAAAGGATGAAGGGGAAGAGGACATTAGGAGGAGAGAGGGGAGGAAGGAGGAAAGGATGAAGAGGACATTAGAAGGAGAGGGGAGGAAGGAGGAAAGGATGAAGAGGGAAGAGGACATGAAAAGGAAAAGAAAAGAAGGATGAGAGCAAGATACAAGAGAAGGGGAGGAGGAGGAAAAATGAAAGGATGAGAAAGGAGGAAAAGAAAAGTTAGAGGAAAGAATGAAAAGAGGAATCAAGGAGGGGAGGAAATGAGAAGACTGAAGATAAATAGAAAAAAGGAAAGGAAATGAAGGATTGAATAGGAAGAAGAGGAAGAAAGAGAACAAAATATGAGAAAAGGGAGGATGAAAATAAAGGAGGGGAACAGAAATAAGGAAGGAGATGAGAACGTGGAAAGGAGGAATAAAAACAGAGGAAACGACAAGAGAGAGGAAGGATGAAAGGTGGAGAGGAAAACCTTTAACTTCCGGTTAGCCGGTTCAACCGGAATCGAGGAAATGACAACTAAGAGACTTGAGAAGTACTGGTACCAGTACTAAAAATATGACTTGAGAAGTACTGGTACCAGTACTTCTCAAGTCTCTTAATTGTCATTTCTCTTAATTGTCATTTCCTCGCTCCTCGAACCGGTGTTCTGCGCCGCCATATTGACGGCCGTCCCTAAGCTCTAATGTAGCTCTGAGGAGCGAGGACCCACGAGAACAGACTTCCAGGAAGTGTTTTAACGGCCGACACGCCCCCTCATTGTTCATCTGTGATGTGATTGGACGCTGCAGCCGATCGGACTGATGAGATTGTTTTCAACATGTAAACAGTGAAGACAGATCACAGAATAAACTCTAGTTTATATTTGATTAGTTTTCTGATTCAACATCTGGTTTAAATGCAGTGGCGGCTGGTGGAACATGTTCTAGGTAGGGCTGTGCCACATCCAATCAATTTCAGCAAACATCCCAGAATGATTTCATGCAAACAAATTAAGGTATCAAACACGTATTACTACTTTGCAGTTAAATATTTAACATTCATTCCAACACGAAAAAAAGCAGTAAATAACTTTGATAAATACGTCAGGACATCTTATTAATGTCACCCTCACGGGAATTCAGTATAATATAATATATATATCATATAATAATATTCTGTATAATATAATAATGATAGATAGATAGATATAAACTTTATTTATCCCCAGGGGGAAATTTGTTTGTAGCAGCAGCAAGTTACAGAGTAGAATAAGATATGAAGTATGGAAATGCACAATATATACAGTACAATAAAATAGCAGAGCAGATATTGAATTGAAAATAGAATAAAAAAATAAGATAAAATAGAATATAAATGCACAGTATATACAATGAATTAGAATGGTATCAAATGAACAACTAGGTAAACTAACCAAACTGAACAGTAGTGCAAGGATAATATATATATCATATAATATTCTGTATAATATAATAATATATATATCATACAATAATATTCACTATAATATAAAACACACACACACACATATATATATAATAATATATATATATATATATATAACTATATATCCATTTCTCAGACAGGTGCTTCATGTCCCTCACTCCCTAACTGTCCATGCTGGATCTGTCCCCGTTGTTTTAAAAAGATAAATAAGTTATTATCATGACGTCATCCAGCTAGCCAAACCTGTCTGGTGTACAGCTAGTAGAGAAGCTTCATGTACTGCTTCTCTTTCCTGCTAGTCTGCTGTCTGATTGTGAGGTCAGGCTGATCTGGGATCAGCTCTTTCAGTAGTTTCTCCTCTCAGTTCTCCTCTCAAACGGGTCTTGGAGGAGCAGTGCTCTCCTGTAGAGACTAGTCCTGACGAGAACGCGCAGCTTGGGGCAGAACGAAATCTGCCCCAAGCTGAATCTATTTGAGGACGCTGATTGGCTAAATTGTATGTCACTCATTTATATCTTTAGTCAGCATTAAAGCATCATTGGCTAAACTGCTTCATAGACCCGCCTCTTTGGGGCAGTTTCCCTCCCAATTTGTATAATTTATTATTATTATTATTTATTTTATTTTTTATTATTTGTAGCTCAAGGGGGGGCGGCGCCCTAGCGCCCTCTATGGACCAGCCGCCACTGGAAAGAAAGAAAGAAAGAAAGAAAGAAAGAAAGAAAGAAAGAAAGAAAGAAAGAAAGAAAGAAAGAAAGAAAGAAAGAAAGATGAGGACGTGGAGTTTGAATCAATGAGAAAACTTGGAGGATTTTAACTTGTTTGTCTTCTTTCAGACTAATGAAAATAAAACATTTATTTCACTACTTTGTCTATTTACGTCTGTAGATTTCTCCTAAATTCACCAAAAGTTACCATTACATAATGCCTCATTTGCATATTTAAACACAACATTCCAGAAGACTTGACTCGACTTTAACATGTCAACAACATGAAGCAATAATCTAGACTTTAGAACTTTATCCAACGCTCACATTTATGTTCTGGAAATGTAGGAAAATTAGCACATATTTGATAAGATTATGCCTCATTTGCATATTTAAATATAACATTTCTTGTATTACAAAAATAATTGTCTTCTGAAGTTCCATGGTGACGTGTGCAATATAACCTTCTTATTACTTCGTATAGATTATATTATATTCATATTTTTACTTGTTTTTAAACTTTTGTTCTTGTTTATTTCTCAGTATAATGTTTTACTATATTACTATATTTACTTTACTCTTATTGCTATTCTACTTTACACTGGTGTCAGCATTACTTCTTTTAGACTTCATAATTATTACTCTATTGTTCATTTATGTTTATATTTTATTCTATTGTTATTCTTCTGTTGTAGTCTTTGATCAAACTCTGGCACAAGAATTTTCATCCGGGATCCTAACTTATTTTATCTAATATATATATATATATATATATTAGATATCATTTATTTACCTGAAGTGTTTCCCCTTAAAGGAAAAACTCACAAAATAGTATTTTCTTTGCAGTTTCAGCAATAATTTTTTTGTACATCAAATTTCTATTTTTATTTCACAACAGTTAATAGAAACACGTGAGGGTTCTCTATTTCTTGCCAGAATGAAGCCTGTTGCCGGCTGCGTCGCTCTGATTAAACCTTGGTTTGGTGTCACCCTCTCTGGTATCTCAATGAGGACTTCAGCTCCATTTTGGGAAATCTTGGCCCAGAAAACGTGTTGAAAACGTCGTTGTTTGCTGACGCCGGATGTCTCGAGGGTTTGTTTTAGGTTCCTCAGAAGGTCTGGAGTGAAACACCTCGATGCATTAAAACCCAACAATTGAATCAGAAAAAAAACATCAGCGTGAGGGAGAAGGAAACAAGAAAAAGGACAGAGGGAATGAGAAACAAATTGAGGAAGAGGAGAAGCTGCGATGGAGTGGAGGGGGGGATGTAAAATATAAAAAGAGGGAGAGAGGGAGAGCTGATTAACCCTTTTCTCCAGCCGTTTGACAAATGAACAAAATCAAGCGGAGCCTCAGTGCATCTATCACCGCTGATACACACTCTCAGAGACTCACAGGGGGGCCCAGAAATAACTAGTTTCTGCTAATAAACCCAACTAGCATGCCAGGACACATTACTCTGTCATAGGCCACACACACACACATCCATCTTCTGCAGAGAGAGAGGAAGACGAGGGTAGGGGGGGGGGATCGAGCTTCACCACACAGGCAGGAGTGATGGGGACATTTGTTAAGGATGCGGCCCATTCAATAGCAGTCATAGACCACCGCCGTCACTTTTAAAGCCTCATCCATCTCTAACGCTTCTCCGACCTTAATTTTTCACCCCCAAAAAAAAGCCTTTGTGAGGAAATATGACTTCCTGTTTTTATCGTTTCATCATTTGTAAGAAAGGCTCTCCGTGCGAGCCGGCCGACTGGAGGGTTCTGTGGGTATAAATCATAACGCTCACGAGGCGTCGATCTGTGGAGCCGATCAGCAGGTCGGGATCTGAGGAACAAATCCATCCTGCTTGTTAGCTGCAGAACAACTCTGATCCCAGATGTGCGTTCAATGTTCACACTTTATAAATGTGAGTCAGGTATCACTTAGTGGATGAATAAATGTGATGTAACATGTATCTACTTATCACTGATTACATGCACATTAAAAACTGAGTCAGTTTAAAGCTGGTTAAGATCATGAAAATAATGATTATGTTCAGGGGCATAAGAAGTATTCAGATACTTTATTTATGTAAACATAGTGTACTTTAATACTTAAAAAGATAACAAGTCCTCCATCCCATACGACCACGTAATAATACTACCACGTAATACTACGACCACGTTATACGACCGCGTAATACTACGACCACGTAATACTACGACCACGTAATACTACGACCACGTTATACGACCGTGTAATACTACGACCACGTAATAATACTACCACGTAATACTACGACCACGTTATACGACCGCGTAATACTACGACCACGTAATAATACTACCACGTAATACTACGACCACGTTATACGACCGCGTAATACTACGACCACGTAATAATACTACGACCACGTAATAATACTACCACGTAATACTACGACCACGTTATACGACCGCGTAATACTACGACCACGTAATACTACGACCACGTTATACGACCGCGTAATACTACGACCACGTAATACTACGACCACGTAATAATACGACCATGAAATAATACAACGTAACAATACTACTACGTGATAATACCACCACGTAATAATACCACCACGTAATACTACGACATAATAATACTACCACGTAATACTGCGACCACATAATATGACCACGTAATACTACGACCACGTAATAATACGACCACGTAATAATAGGACCATGAAATAATACAACGTAACAATACTACTACGTGATAATACCACCACGTAATAATACGACCACGTAATACTACGACGTAATAATACTACTACGTGATAACACAACCACATAATAATACGACCATGGAATAATACAATGTAACAATACTACTACGTGATAATACTACCACGTAATAATACTACTACGTAATAGTACTACTACGTGATAGTACTACTACGTGATAACACGACCACATAATAATACGACCATGAAATAATACAACGTAACAATACTACCACGTAATAATACGACCATGGAATAATAACACCACGTAATAATATTACCACATAATAATACGACCTACTGGATTTTTTTAAGTCAACACGCCTCGTACCTAAACCTAACATCATAGTTGAAAAGACGTGGCTAACATGAGAAGAAGAAGATAAAGGTTTGGGTTAAAATAAAGTAGCCTACGTTTGTTACGTAGGCCACTTTATTGTTGTTTTGAACAATGCTCTCCTGGGTGAAAGTCCTGTGCTTGTCCGCTAGACGTAAATATGGGTCGTAATATCCTGCTTGTAATGTAAAAACGACAGTCTCTCAAAAGTAGTATGCTTTAATACTTATACATAGTACGACGTTAAATTTACAATTAAAAGTTAAAGTTAAAAGAATACTTAAGTAAAAGTACAAAAGACAGACGATAACCATTAAAAAACTGGTCTTTCAAGGTTCGTTCCCCGTGTGACACCAGAAGTCAACGTTGATTTATTTGTCACGTAACTTCCTTAAGTTACACCACTTCTGTAGTTATTTCAACTCAAACCAAGATCTTTTATTCAACCTAACTAAGTAGTTGTGTTGCCTGAACTTAACTCTGTTGTTTTCTGTGAAGACAAAGAAAACGAGCAGTAATTGTCACATTTTGTTGAACATTTGTTGGCGAACGCATAAAAAAAGGGGAATACGTTTTTGTAAGATATAATACGAACTGCTGTATAAGGATACTGTGTTTAAACACAACTGTGTTAGTTCTCAGACTGTACCAGAGTGTTATACTTTATTAAATTATTATTAATAGAGCATTCATCGATAATTTAAGCTAATTTAACCCATTTCACATAAGTTATTCTACAGCTGTGAATCTTATTCTATGGGCTGATATTTTGTATTTACAACGGACACAAAAGTACAA